>JALHBX010000706.1:0-22011 GCA_024340025.1 Tolypocladium tundrense | reverse complement strand
AGGCGCGGGAAGGTGGGTCAAAAAGGGGGGGGGGGGGGAGTTTACATACTTGTCAATGGGCCGTCTGTGGGATCGAGGCCGAGAGCATTGCCGCCTCGCTTCCGCATTTGCGTCAAAGCAGACACTGTGACAGGATTATATACAATGTATATTTGGATGCCATTAGCGTTCTTAATGCGCTCCACCTCTTCGAAAAAGATGTTCGCAATTTTCATGTTTATGTCTGTTTTGCTTCTCACCGTGATGGATCCGAAGTAATTGAAGAAGCCCTCCTTGTTCATGCGATCCATTTTCTGGGCCATTTCCAGTGTCGTCTTCTGGTAAATGTACTCCTCCAGAACAGGTGTGCCCAGGTCCATCCTTGAATTCCGTATGGCAAGCAGCTTGGGCAGACTCGGTTGGCTTGTTGCAACTAGTCTCTCCGTAATGGCGAACTGCTGAAGATGTAGAGACCAGCCGAGCGTGGTTGCGACCATCTGTATGTTTTCAGGCATGCTCAAGGTCAAAGCCTCTAGCCTGTCAAATACAGATTCCAGTGCGCGCATGTCCCATCGTTGGAATGTGTACCAGGATCGTGGCTGTACAAATGTTTGAAGCATCACGCTTGTAACGATGCCAAAATTGTTTCCTCCTCCACGTAGAGCCCAAAACAGGTCCGAGTTATCATGTTCTGAAGCGTGGACAATGGTGCTGTTGGCCAAAACGACGTCAAAGCCGATGACATTGTCGCAGGACCAGCCATGGCGTTCAGAAAAGAAGGATATGCCACCTGTTACAGTGAGTTTCATAGAACATCGCATTGAACCGAGACGCTCTGACCTCCAAGAATAGATCCCACTACACCAGTCAAGCTGTTGCGAGTCCCGGCTGAAGAAAGATTGAGAGGGTCCAAAAATCGGTAAACGTCGGCCCACAGCACTCCACCACCGACCACGATGACAGTGGGATCCTCTTCATGAAATTGAACAGAATCCAGAAGACCGAGATCAATAGTAATGCCTCCATCAGCGTTTGATGCTCCTGCAAAGGGTGATGTTCCGCCGCCCAAAACCGCAAAAATGCATGAATGGGCTACAATTCTTTCGAGGACCAAGGCGACCTCTTCGCTCGTCCGGGGCTTAACCCGACATCGAGGACGGGCGCGGGCTTGGAATGACGACCACATTGCCTTTGCTGCATCATCGCCTCTTACACTTTGATTTGGGATGATCCCAGATATTTCTTTGCACTGGTCTCGAGGTTAGCGTGGCAATAGGTGACAAGAGATCGCCTTGACTGACGGCCTCATCGCAGCTTGACGGTGCGTCCAAATGGATTTTGTCACCTCGGGCAAAAACCAGAGATCCTAGTAAAGACAGCCTAATAAGAAGCGAATATTTCCTCATCTTGGTCGCCTTGATAGAATGCCAGACTGTGAACTAATGGTGATGGAGAACGTCTGGGCTTAGGCCGAGGGCAGATCTCAGCGAGGGCAAATCTTGGCGTCCTTCCCGCAGCGTGGGCATGCTATTGCGGTATATTGCATATTCCTATATAGTGGAATCTACGTAGTTAATGGCCCATGTACACTGTACTTGACTTTGAACAGGTCCTGTATCCCTTGCTGAGGCGGTAGGCGATCTGGAGAAACTCATACACGGCATACGTCGCTGCTCTCTTGTTGAGACGCATTCTGCCCTTCTTACGTATGACTAGACGCAGTACCATGAGATATTGTAATGCAGCGCACATTGCGTATAAGTCGCTTGCTCTCACCACCGTTACAAAAGACATAGGCCGGATTCTGTGGTGGCGAGTCACGCGATGTAGTGCCATGTGCCAACATTTTACTCAGATGAATCTGACCAAACAAAAGACCTCAGTGATGCTCAAACGCTGCTGCTAGTGACTACTTGATCCTAACCCTCCAGCACCGTCGGGCTCATATCCTCGCTTCCACCGATGTTGTTGCCAGTACCATCAGGAAAGGCCGCACCTGTAGACGGTACCAAATCAGCTAGAGTCGATTAAACTATAGTGTTTGGAATTCTTCCCTACCGTGAATTGGATGCGTGAGGATGCCCGGCTTGCCGGCGTCAACCCTATGCTCTCCAGCCCATTGATAAATAGCATCAAAGTCCACGCATTCGTGTTCTTGTGAAAAGTCGGCCCGGGGACGCAAGCTATCCTGCGACCATTGCAGAGTAAACAGCGAAATATCAGCTCGGCACATAGCTGCCTGCCGGAGTATCTCGAGGCAGTGGTCTGCGGTGGGCGAGATTGTTAGTAGATGGACGTGGGCAATACGAAGTCGATCTTACCAGTATGCAGGCGATTCAAACGCTCGTCATTGGCGCTGATGTTGGCAAAATAATGTTCCTTCCAAGTATATTGACGTAGCCGCTTCTGTTCAATCGAGAGTTAGCAACTCGTCCCCAGCCTGGGCAGAATCGAGAGCATACCAAGCAATGTAGCTCGTGAAAAACGCTTAGGCCTGCAAAGTACATATCGTCTGTGTCTGGGATCCGTATCGAAGTAGCCCCAATTCTGTCGAGATCGGTTTTAGGGACGGCAATGTTCATGTCTGTCACAGAAATTTAGCGCATGAGTGATTCCAGCGGCATGATATTGCTCACTGTCCATTAGCTTAGTCCAGGCGGCGTCCACCTCATCACTGGGCGGCCCGTTATAAGGGCTTTCGATCACCAAAGTGGCATTGAATCGTTTCTTCTCGTTCTTCAAGAGGCTCGCCGCCGGCGCTGAAGCAACTGAAGGTCAATATCAACACTTCAAAAGGCCCACACGCTAGTTTGGACTCACAATATACACCATCACCTCCGCGTGATTGCGGAGCCAGCAGGAAGAACACGGTTGTGTAGATAGAGATGAGGAAAAGCTGCAGAATGAGGAACCCAGTGATCTTTTCTCGAGAAGATTTCCGCCTCGCAACAAGCATTGAGGCATCGTCAATTTTGTTATCAGTCAAGAAAGTCTCCGTTGTGTCGCTGTCCGCCTCATCGTAGGCCTCATTGCTACCTGTGAGGTTATTCATCGTGCACGGTGTTCAAATAAGTGCGAGGCAGTCGTCATGCAAGAGGAGGAAAACATGGATGGTCTGTTCCCAAGCAACGAAGACGATCCGTATTCTCGTCCACGAGATCGCCATGGGTACCTTTGCCTCTCGGACAGGCCACCTCTTCGCATCGAGGCTTGTTATCAATATTGATACGCACAACGGTATTAAATTTATGTTTATATCCCATACTGGTATTTGGGGATAGATGGAATTTGGTAGGCCAGTGCCGGCTTCCGGCTCCAGCTGTCTTGCCAGCCTGTCCATTGCGATAAGACGGCACGCACGGCTCCATACTTTAGTTCACATTGAGCGTATGGGAACGTAATGATAATGCAGTCCTGCGCACACCGCTGGTTGCGGTACTGGCGCCAACTAACGAATGATCCTGGAGACATAATCCGTCTCTGGACTGGTTGACGTGTTAGCAAACAACCACTTTGGTCGATGCAATACTACTCCACCACCCCACCCCAAACATAAGACTTGTAAGCGATCCTCCAGGATCGTGACCGGGTACGGCCATAGATAGAGAAGAGAAAGTTGTAAGCAATCCTCCAGGATCGTGACCAGGTAGTAACTTCCATACAGAGATATGAATCCGAATATACTGGGTGGATAGGTGGGAGCCCGTCCATACGTTGCGCAGCCCAAAAGTACCAAGCTAGCCTAGAACTGCCTAACTGTATAGTGTTCCGATATACCCGACGTCTAATGTAGCCTCCGAGCCGTTTAGAAGAGTCATATTGCATTCGCCCCTGCACTTCGTGCCAGATGAAGAGCAAGATGCGAGAGACAACGCATCCAGGTCGCAATATTTGCCCCTTTCATCAAAAGTTACAAATCAGTACTACTGGATAGAATTTTCCTGGCCGATACCGGCTATTCGACAACAGGGCCCAGAGAGGTGCACGTTTCTTGTCCTGGCAAGGAGTCTTCCAGCCTAACACCTTACTGCAAAGTCGCACCGCCCTCTCGTGCTCTGCAGACACATTCCTTGAGCGGTATTCCAAGATGGCTTCGGAGGCCTTCTATGAGCCTGTGGAACAACGGGAAAGATCCCAATCATTTGACTGTGACGATAAACAGCCCCCGAGAGAAGACAGTACCCGGATTTCCCCTGTTCTGCTTCTTTGGAGGTGGGCGTATCTACCATGGATACTACACTTGTTGCTCATCGCTGGGTACTCCATTCTATTCATAGCTTTTTCTGCCAAGAATTTGGAATCCTGCTCTCCATGTTTCAGTGGTAAGTTCATGGCTCGCATGCAAGTACTGGAAGCTGACGAAGGATATAGAGAAGCTATTGGGAGCGCCAATCATTTGGGAAGATAGTAAGTCCTTCAATTCAGTGAAAGCTGTCGTTGCCTTGAGCGGACTAACGTCGAGACAACCGACAGAAACATACACCAGCAACATACACAGTAATGAGTTTGACCCATACTCAAGAGAAAACCCCGACGTCCATGAGGCTTGGAAGGCAATCGTGGATGCTCATGTCACCACCATCTCTGAGGAAGAGAAGCTAAACCTGCCCGGGGGCAGGGACACAGCTCGCGCGTACGGTGGTGAAGACGGCTATGCGGTGCTCATCGAGGTATTTCATCAGTTGCATTGCCTTGTAAGTACCAGCCAGGGTCAGCAATCCTGCGATGGTCACGTAGTTGACTTCCTCCAGAACGCCATCCGCATTGGGTACTACCAGGGCAACAACAGCGAAGTCAACTCGGGGTTTGCAGATCCAGGAGGACATTCCGATCACTGTTTCAGCTATCTTGCTCAAACTCTACTGTGCCACGCCGATGTTGGCGTCATGACTACGACTTGGAGGGAAACGGCCCAGGTTTTTACCGCAGACTTCAATGTGACGAAACAGTGTCGGAACTTCGATGCCATTTTGGAGTGGGCTCAGGGACGGAAAGCAAAGTTTCATCCTCCAAAGCGTGTGACCCAGTCATGAGGTGGGGATCAAGATTTATATGACAACGAGCCGGTAATCACCTCTTTCTCTGAAATTGCGATGCTTGGCTCGGAATGGCAAATATATTCAACGAGTGACTTGTCCTGCCATTGCTACCCAACTACTTGTAAATACGTGACTACATCGGGAGATCCTCCTAAGCCCTGTCGCACAATGAGCACCAAGACGCTCTGGAGTTCAAACTTTCTTCAGCCAACAAGACTTGAAAGTCTAATGTTGCGTAGTATCTCCTGAAAATGGCCTGGTTAATGGTGTCGAAAGCGGAGGATGACATTGACATACCTGGTAGACTCTAGCAACCAGTATCATAGTACTCGTCGGCATCGCCACGCGCCGCGAGCGCGCAACCCTTTTCCCCAGCGAGGCAACAGCCGCGGGGCTCGACGGGGTGAGCGGCAGCTCCAAGAGAGAGGCAAAGAGCCACGATGAAGCTAGTGACAAGCATGTTGTATATGGTGGACGAGACGTATGAGGGGTTTGTAGGATAGTCTTTGACAGACACAATTTGGTTTTCAAATCGATTCTTGATGATGCTGATACGTACGGATTTGCTTCATTATATACACAAAAACTCAGCGCTGGTGACTCAGTAGTCAGGAGTTGGAGGAACTTTCGTCCTGCTGCAAAATCGGCAGCATGCCTGGGACGGATCCGCCAAAGGACGTGATGCCTGCATGTTCTCGCTCCTTCCGTCGACTAATGCACCCTCAAGCGGTGAGGTTTTGGGCCTCTGGTCTGGAAGGTTGGCTAGTGGCTGATGACAAAATGACGCTCCAATGTCGGGTCGAACTGACAAACCCCGCTTGCTGGTTTTAGGGTCATCTCTGCGTCCCCCTCGTGATACGATGCCTCGTGTTCTCGTGTCTTTTGCTTTTCGATATCTGTGAGTAAGCTTTCAAGGCAAGCTTTTGCAACATGGCGAGCCTTCCGGAGTACAAGTATAACTCAGTTTCAGAGGACGGACGGAGTTCCAGCACGGATGAAACTCTTGGATTCTTGGATGCAAAACAAGAGAAGCAGCCACGGCATCGCAAGCTTCGACGTGTCCTTCTCCTGCTCGGCTTCGAGGCTTTTCACCTCTTGATCTTTACCGCATTTTTTCTGTCTCGGAAGCCTCATAAATGCTGGAATCCAGGTCCTGATATCAACGGCTGTAAGTACCCTGCCACCGAGACTTGCCACTCACGTCTCGGCTAATTATTTGCAGTGGCGGATTTGGCGACGTACAACACCACTGTCACCTACACAAATGACAACACGATCGTCGAGGCATCTCGCTTTGCCGATGAGTTTTGGTCTAACTTTACTCCCCGTATGTGACGGGTTTCCGTTGCACGTATCAAATAGATGAAGCCCTAACCTTGTGCAGTCTCTGCTGTCGTGGGCGTCGAGGTGAAGCTCGTCGAGAAGTTTGGAATGCCCGAATCGGTAGTTTCACCAACGCAGCCGCACCAGATGCTCTACCAAGTTGACGGGTTTCACGAACTGCACTGCCTGGTAAGTCGACCTACGCATCACTGGTGCTCTGTCGCTGACGGCGTGGCCAGTACCGGCTACGCCGAATCCTCGTCGGGACTGCCACCAGCCAGGACCACGCCCATACCCTCCACTGCCTCAACTATATCCGCCAAACGCTGATGTGCAATCTCGACCTCACACTGGGCTCGACGGAGAACCTCATGAACTACGGCCTCAAGGATAAGCGCATCTGTCGCGATTACGATGCCATCACGGCGTGGGTGGAGCGGAACAAGTGGAAGGAGTGGGGGCCTTGGCAGCAAGCCAAGCTTGATGCACATCGTGCCAAGCTGGAAGCATACAACGGCACATTGCCCCCAGAGGAGGGCCACAAGTCGCCATACTGACGATCTGCGGCGGGTTAGGGTTAGATGCTGGCGACCGGGAAGAGCCGGTGTGGGGTTGATTGCGTGCTTCGGTGTTGCCTAAATAGGTAGTCTCAACACTGGTTCATTGGAGATTTATAATTTCTTCATGCAGTCCGTCGCTGTACTGGGTAATGCTTCCGGTTACATGATATTCAGGGAGTACTCCGCAGTGGTTGTTAGAACCTTTGGTACAGAGCATGCCTTGCTTGCACACTCGGGCCTGGTCAACCGCCCAGCTTTTGAGGCTTCGTTTCGATGCAATTGATCCATTGATAACAGGAAGATTGATGCAGATGGTGTCCTAAAATTCAGGGGCTGTGTCGATTCCCGTGTAAAGAGAACTTTTGTCCCGAGCAATCCATATCTAGTTGAGCTACGGCCTGCTATCCGGCAAGCCGGTTAGATCGGCATCCTCATGCGGCTCGGGTATGATTTACTTACCGAAATTGGTAGTCGCCGGGATGCGGGGCGTCATCTGTCATCCTCCCGCTGCCCAATGCCCGTCATATCGACTCAACGGAGTAGTCCTCCTGCAACTGGAACGCGGTAGGAATAGAACCAATATCGCCAGAATAACGGGGTACCGGTAGGATTGTCACGCAGATGCAAAACCTCTCTATGAGCATGTCTAGACAACTGGATAAACTCGATAACTGACCCGCGTCGTGTACTCTGTACTTTGGAGTTGGTATTCCCCCCTAAACGAACTCCGCATCCTGGCTAACAACCGCGCGGCAGTGTTCACACCATCTACCACGTCACGGGGAGACTGTTGCTGCCAGTCCACATTGACGTAAGCTATTGGCAAGTCCGTAAGATTGCCCGAGGACAAGCCCGTCCCGGAGAGCGACCGACACGCAACAATGACCTGGAAAGACCGATATCGTAGCTACCTAGAGCCTTGGGATCCCGTTAGATATGGCATATGGGGTAATTATGACTCCTCGCGATGAAATCTTCTACCAGACAGACACTGAATGAGAACACTTCGACCGGAAAACTGACATTAATCTCAGCCGTGTCCGTGAGTGCCAAGGAAGCTTTTCAGCAAGGCAGCTATCGCGTCCTATTCAGTCTATCCCAACTTTTAGACCTAGGATGCTACAAGTGGTTCCAAGTCCTGAGTAAGCTATTCTAAACTGTGGCTTCGCTGCTCCGAACATGTGACCTGACTTTCTGCTCAGATGAAAACTTTGTCCGCTTCGAGACAAACAAGACGGCCATCCCCAAGCTGGTCCCTCAATGTAGCGGCGTCGTGCTTGAGCTCGGTCCCGGGCTGGGCAATCAGCTCTGTCGCTTCGACAAGTGCAAGGTGACCCGCATCGTCGGTGTGGAATGCAATCCTCACTTCGCGCCCGACTGTGAACGGCAGATCAAGGAGCAGGGGCTCCAGGATATATATGAGCTCGTCGTCAGCGGCGTGCAAGAAAGCGACGTCCTCGAAAAGCATGGCGTCGTAGCGGAGAGCCTTGATACGGTGCTCAGCATCCAGGTGCTGTGCTCCGTGCCTGATCCAGAGGCCATGGCCAAGGAGCTGTATCGCCTCCTCAAGCCGGGTGGCAAGCTGATCTTCTGGGAGCATCATCGCAATTCGGACTGGCTGACTGCGGCCGTGCAATGTAAGTCGCAGTGTGTTCAATTATATCTTCATGACATGCTATTGTGTTGGGACTACAGCGGCTCAAGTTGCTGACTGTGGATAGATTTCTGGAACCCTGTTTGGTGGCCGCTCATTGGAGGCTGCAACATGACGCGCAATATGAGGGCAATCATCGCCACAGCAGGCAAGTGGGAGAACTATGACAGCATCGAAGGGGATGAGCAGCCGTGGAGCATGCTGCCACGAGTGTGGGGAGTATTGATCAAGCCAGAGGCATGATTTCATAGAGAAAGAGGTGCAAATCTCTTTCGAGGTCAAGTGTGGGCAGTCACTGGTTGTGGCTCACGATCAACCAGGAACTCATGATGCATGAAAGCAGCCCGTCATGGTTCATCGACAACGAGCTATGCCGTTGGTGAAAGTCAACGGCCGAAAGAGGAAATGCTGCATCAGTTTTAGGGGCCCATCTCTGAGATCCCTCCAGACCGACGTGCAGATGAATCCAGGTGGCAAGCTCGGACCGGAATCGCTCATCTCAAAGAAGACGATGGAAGCTTCCTGGCTTATATTAAGGCACCACATGCTCTGGTACAATACGACAAATCAGGACTGAATAGAACTCAATATTGCTGCCTGACGGTCTCCTAGGTGAAAAGATATCCAGTAGCGAAGCAAGGCAGAAGTACGGGACTTTCGAAGCCATAATTGAGACTCAGCGGAAATTAGTCGGTGAGCTTCTCTAGATTGCTGGTCCGGTCGATGATAATTGCAACCTGCGTCTCGTGCAAGAATCATAACACCAGTCCTCGCTAATGAAGTCGCTGAATGCACAAATTGAAATACTTGTCCCAAGTTTCTTGCTCGGAGTAGCAAGATCGACGGCCCCACACGCAAAGCATCCTTCGCAATCGACCTCGCGCTCTGAGTGCGCAACAGGTTAGCAGTTAGCACGAAGGGCAGCGATGGGTTGAAGAGAATCTCGGAATAATATACAGCCCCGTGGCTTGTTCTGTGACTAGGATGGAGAAATTGCTCAACACTAGCTCAGTATGTCTGAATATCGAATAGTTCCCGTAGCTTCCGAAGGTGTGTCGAGGCTCGAGATATTCAGATATGCCGGAGCGGGTAGGGTTCTCTCTTGTATGTGTGGGAGTCAAAGAGTTTCGGGCATGTCGCCAGCATCCAGCTGGGTCTCCTGCCGTGGATGCTCCCGAGGACAGAGAAATCGCACTCGTCGGCGATACCTCGATACGGGTTCCCAGCCCTTCGAACGAGTCGCCGCAATGAGATTGATGGCCTTTTCGTCTCTTCATTTGTGGTACACGCCCTCTAGAAGGTATCAAGGTTCGCCATGCCGTTCGACGTCTCTCGATGCTCCGAAGTGCTGTCTCGTCCGATCTCGGGAGCAGCAAGTCGTCGATGTCGCTCCAATAGATCTGGCCCGCCCTCTTGTGCAACCTTTCCTTTCGGCAAAGTTTGACTTGCACTAGGCGTGTACCCAGTCCTGGTGGATGGCTCGTTGCGCCGCGGCACGATTGTACGGGTGTTGTATACCAACGCAAGAACGTATTCATCCACGGGGCGGCCGGCTTCCAGCAGTTCAATTTACTCCTATTGCGGGCGTCTCGGACCTCTCCAGACGGGTATTGTAACCATCAATGGGCCTGCTAATCTCTGGTGCGGGAACATGGCGCTGCCCATCGCGAGCAATC
The DNA here is from genome assembly GCA_024340025.1 of Tolypocladium tundrense. Classification (NCBI taxonomy): domain Eukaryota; kingdom Fungi; phylum Ascomycota; class Sordariomycetes; order Hypocreales; family Ophiocordycipitaceae; genus Tolypocladium; species Tolypocladium tundrense. The sequence goes on along the minus strand of JALHBX010000706.1, from coordinate 11,780 downwards.
CCCTCTCGTATTTGCTGGAGAACTCGCGGCCGTTGAACTCGAGCTTGTCACCTCTCCCGTGGAATGGATCGACCCCATCGTGGTGACAGAACAGAGGTACTCGAACGGACGGATGGCAGACGAGCGGCGAGCGGACCAGCGACAAAACATCAGACAATTAAACTAGTTCCCGTATTCTATCTTAGCTCTACGTAAAAGCCTGCTTCGCGGCTGAGCAGTGTCACATGGAAAGACTCGTGGGGAACCAAACTGCCGGTAAAAACGTCTCGGCAAATATGATTCCCACATTCTGATGGGGCTCGACCTCGTCCCGGGTTCTCTCTACGTCAGCGACGGGACCAACAGTCCACTTGAACAAGAAACCATGTTGTTTCTTGAGCATGTGGCTAGATGGGCAGAACAGTGCCTTCTGATGTGGGCTTGCTCCGCGGCCGACCTGAAACGTGAACTTGAAGTACCCATGAACAGAAAGACCATTCGGCGGTGCGTGATGTTGCCGCGTCCGGTGACTGCAACCACGCGCATCCATACGAATACGGGGACTGAGATTGATAACTGATTAGTGGGCACCAGGGACTTCAACACAATGGTTCACCCCCACTCATCGCATGATGCAAATAAAGACTGCAGTCGACGTGTCGCGTCGCTGCAAGTCGAAATGGGCGGCCAGCGTTGCTATCCACTATGATGCCTCGGGACTTTTGCCATTCCTGCCAACAACGCGTCCGTGTAGTTGACGCCGTCCTCCCCAAGGTCACCATTCACCTGACCGAGAGCCGAAAGAAACTACAGTTTTCTCTCCGAGGCCCTGTGCGTGTCGGAGAAAAACCACGGGCTTGGAAGCCGGAAACAAAGTGGACGCAAGGATTTACCAGTGACGCGACACCATGGTTCGACCGGCTCTCGCCCCTGCGGACGAATGCCCAGAGGGTCAAAGCGGGAGGAGCGCACACACTGCCAAGAGCTGTCAATGCATGCCGCTCCCAGAGTGTCAATATCGAGGCTCCACATCCCGCAACACGATCACCTCGGACGACGCAGGCAGCCTGCCAACTCGGCGATACACCAGCCTGGGCAGCGCGGTCCCCGGATTGCGGGGAGCCCGGCTGGGATCCTGAGTCGCGTGGGCCGAGCTTCGGAGATGGGCCGCCCGATTCGGCAGCCCTGCGCGGCGGTAACGACGGTCGGGATCACCAGCTAGGCCGGACCCGGCAATCAACTGCGGGCGGTAATATCTTGGCCCTGCGGCGACGGGCCCCGGCCGCAGTAGTAATATGGCCTTGGGGGGTTCGATATCGGCTGATGCCCGGTACCGAGGATGGGAGGTTGCTCCTCTCGTGAAACCCTGGGCGTCTGGGCGTCTGGGCCAGAATGGGCGAGACGGTCACGGTCCTCAATAGGAAGGCGGACGAAGTGCGAATTGCATGTGAGTGCGAAGTACGAGTACACTGAGGAGTTGAGCTCGCGCCGCCGTGTTCACGTATAAGACGTCCCCGTCTAGCCCCCGTATCATGGACTCAACTCCCGAGGACACGATCACGATCACACGATCCCTAGATCGAGTCTTGTCTGCGGTCCTGGCCCTCCATGTTGCTCCCATACGTCGTGTTCCTCGCCGCCGCGGCCAGGGGGGTTCACTCCCAGGCCTGCCCGGCACCCGTCCGCACCGAGCCCGTCGCGGCCAACGCGCCCACTAACACCGGCACCAAGGTCGAGCGCGAGCCCGACACCGTCCTCAGCCCCGTGCCGAACCCGGACGTCGATCCCGCGAACCTGCAGAACGTCGTGCCGGTGAAGGATGTCGCCCTCGACTGGGGCGGCCAGGGCAACGGCCTGGTGCACGTCTCCCTCGAGATGAACCACCCGACGGTGCTGCTCGAGCAGATCGGGGCCATCGCCGCCGTCGACTGCGAGGCCGCCTCCGTGACCGTCGTCTTCAGCCGCGCCGACGCCTTCGACGAGGCCGTCGCGGGGTGGTCCGTCGACGGCGGCGTCGTGCTGGTCACGAACCACCTCGGCGACTGCGACGAGGACAACGAGCGTGGCGTGTTCCTCGCGCAGGGCATCACCTCCGACAGCGACACGCTGACCGTCGTCGCGCTGGGCGAGAAGACGGACATCAACAGCACGGCCGGTTCGTCCTCGCTCCAGTCTCCGTGTCCGGCTCACGTACAGACGCTGACGAGGAATCAGGCTTCACGGAGATTTCCTTCTCCTCCATCCCGGCGCACTCCAAGCGGGCAGTCAAGATGGGCAAGAACGGCCTCACGCTCTCCCACTCCGTGTCCCTCCCGCCCGCCACGAGCCTGTACTCGTATCGCCGCGAGAACCCGTACGTGGACGTCCAGGTGACGGCCGACAACGCCGACCTCAACATGGGCGTCACCTTTTCCGGGAAGCTGCGCTACTCCCTCCTCCGGGCCAAGCTGTACGAGCTGTCGTTTGACGTCGACGCGCACGCCTCGGTCGCCCTGGGGCTCACGGCCAACCTCACGGCCGAGTTCAACACGACGTTTGCCTACGAGCCGGAGCCGCTCACCTACAGCATCGTGCGGGTGCCGGGCATCGTGTCGCTCAGCCCGGGGCTGGACTTTGCCATCGGCGTCGACCTCACCGCCGACGGCGCCGCCTCGGTGACGACGGACCTGGGCGCCGAGATCGCCAACGGCAACTTCCACCTCGACCTGCTCGACCGCACGCGCTCCTCGGCCACCAACTGGAAGCCCACCTTCCGCGCCGAGGCCAGCATCAGGAAGCACGCCGCCGTGACCATCGACCCCTACGTCGACGTCACCGCCAGGCTCGACTTCCAGCTGCTCGGCGGCCTGGTCGACCTCAGCGGCGGCATGACGGCGCGCCCGAGGTTCAACAACGACTTCACCCTGAGGGGGGACCACCAGCTCAACGCCACCTGGCACAGGCGGGACGAGGACGAGCCGCGCGCCGTGTCGAGGGCGCAGGGCGAGTATGCAGGCTGCACCAAGGGCTTGGGCATCAAGTCCGATTTCGAATTCACCCTCGTCGCCTTTGTAACACAGTGGTGGGAGAAGACCATCTACAGCGTCGCGGCCCCTATTGCCGACAAGTGCTACTTTCGGGGATAAGAGCACACAACAATTTCCGGATACCGGTTACGGATGTATCGTTCAATAATGGAGCCTGTATTATCACTTTGTACATATGTTTAACTTCAGTAAATTTCTTTCGTGGCTTCTACACAGCATAGCAACATCACTCCGGCCTGGAGCTACGGCATCTTTCAACTCGCCAACATATCGTGGCATTAATAAAGATTCAAAGCAGTCAGCAGACGTCTCCCGCCCAAAGTGACAAGTTCCAAAGACCCCTACTCGAAAGCAGCTTAGCTCTAGCAATGTAAGCCAAACTGGAAGCATATACCCATGTCAGCACTGACCCAAGGCAACAGACAGCAGACCCTCCAGATCCTCTTCAACCCTCTTTACCCCGCGGATCCGCGACGCATCCCGCAACTCCACCCCATGCGCAACTCAAATGGCCGCAGCAACGACCACGTACCACGGCAACTGCCACTGCGGCAAGTTCCGCTTCGACGTCACCGCGCCCGAGATCACGCATGCAGTCGCTTGTACCTGCAGCCTCTGCGCCAAGAAGGGCTACCTGTGGCTCGTGCCGCCCGAGGGCGGGTTCCGCGTCACCCGCGATGAAGGGCATTTGAAGACGTACGAGTCCGCCTCGCTGCGGGACCAGGTGAGTCGCCTACCCGTTCAAAGCATTAGCGACGAGTCGTTGTAACGTTGTGTCAGTTTTGCGAACACTGTGCCACCGGGGTTGTTGGTGAGCATCTTGATGGCCCGCTCCGGGGCAAGCTTGCCGTGAACATCCGGGCGATTCGAGACGTCAACCCATATGACCTACAGTAAGACACTAACTTATCAATGTAAACGCCCCTAACCGAGCATGCAGGCCATCGACCACGACGATCAAAACGGAGGAACAGGAGAGGGTACTCGACCCTCCAGCGGCGGCACCCGGACCTCCAGCCCAGCACATCGCGTCCTGCCACTGCGGAAAGGTACAAGCCGAGCTGCTCGTCCCCATCCAGGAGCAAGAGGTCAAGGAAGACAACTGCAGCTCCTGCGTCAGGGCAAGTCCAACTCCAACACGCCCTGTTCGTCCCCTCCGGCACGCACTCACGCCGAGCAGAACGCATACGTCGGCGTCTACCCACGCAAGGACCAGGTGCGCATCCACGGCCGGGAGCACGCCGTCGAGTATCTCCACGGACGCAAGTACCGATCCGGGAGCCATTGCGGGACGTGCGGCGTCTCCGTGTTCGGCACCGTGTACGGGCCGCCGCTCAGCGTATTCGACAAGGTGCCGCCCGAGAGGCTGGAGCATGTCATGAGCGTTTACCGCAAGAACATGGACATGTTGCCTCTCAACGTGCGGGCCATCGAGGGCCTACACTTGGGTTCAATACAAGTCAACAGGTCTGACGAGGGCACTGCTGGCTATGAGCTTGACCCCTGAGGACTCGGCCCATCTTCTAGCTCGCCCATGGACACACTTGCAGAACGACAGGATGATGAAAAACGCTTATTGGCACTGTATTGGACCGTATTACCTTGCTTCATGACAAGACACGAAGCCTATAGCTACAGGTATGCCAAAAGTGGAAGAACTAAAATGACACCCAGTAAATTACCCGACCCGCGGCCGTCAATATCCTTCCATGTATCCCCGAGTCTAATCTATGGCAATGCAAAAAGGCGCCAACCATGGGAAGCAACAGGGCGAGACCAGACAGACGATTGTTTCATGGTCTAGAGCAGAGCATAGGCACCAGCGATGACAATGCCGGCATAGGTAGCGGCAGAAACCTTCTGGACTGTGCCGGCGTTAGCCACGGGAGCGGTGGGCGTCCCAGTAGCGCTGCCGCTAGTGTTGGTGCCGGAGCCGGCTGCACCGTTCGAGCCCGAGCCTGAGCCCGAGCCCGAGCCTGAGCCTGAGCCCGAACCGGAGCCCGAACCGGAGCCCGAACCGGAGCCTGAGCCCGAGCCCGAGCCGGAGGTGCCAGTGGCAGTGCTCATGCCAGTAGAGACGCTACCAGTGCCGGTGGGCTTGTCGGTGGCGCTGGCAGTGCCTCGGGAGTTCTCGGATAGGGACTTGGGCTTCGTGTCGAAAGTAGTCGGGCACGTCAGGTTGAAGAGGGGCTTAGTGGAGAGGTCCTTGGTAATGGCAAACTTCATCGTGTTTTCCGGGTTGGAGTCGCGCAGGGTGTACCAGAAGGTGGGCGTCTTGTTGAAGAGCTTGCGGCAGCCGACCTCGTCCCAGTAGTACTTGGCGTTCTCGACGGTAGCCTTGGCCTCATCCCAATCCGGGCCAGTGACGGGCCAGCCAGTCTCGGTGACCCAGACAGGCTTGCCGTTGGCAGCGGCAATGGTGGCGTCGTAGGCTTTGTCGAAGAGGTTGCCGGCGTTCTTGATGTTGTTGCCCTTGTCGTTCTCGTAGTAAGGGTACTCGTCGACGCCGATCCAGTCGACGGCGTCGAGGACGGCCTTGTTGGTGGCGTTGGGCCAGACATCCCAGGTGTCAACGTGACCGACGGGGACCTTGCCGAGCGGGTTCTCGGCAAAGGCCTTCCTGAAGTCTCCGATGAAACCCACGATGGCCTCGGGGGAGTTGCCGACGCCGGCCTTGTTCTTGACGCCCGTCACCGAGTTGCGGTACAGGTCCTCGCTGCCGATGGAAATGCCAATGACCAGGTCGGTGAACTTGCTGCCGAACTTGGCCACAGCCTTCTTCAGCGCGCTGATCTCCTTGTCGATGTTGTCGGTGCCAGAGGCCCAGACGCCCAGAAGCATGGACGTCTGGGTGTCGATGGCGGCCTCGAAGGCCTGGATGGGGTCATCCTGGGAGTAGGCCTGGATGTTGGTGTAGAGCCGGACGGCGTTGAACTTTCCGGGGGCGCCCTCCAGGTTCTGGGCGGTCTTGAACTCGGCCTCGAAGTCCGCCTTGAACTTGGCAGAGCGGTCGGCGAGCGTGGCTCCAGAGTTGAAGCCAAGGTAGTTCTTGCCGGCGGACGCGCCAATGGCGAGCGCGCTCGCGACAAGAGAAGATGTGAAACGCATGATTACGGCGGCACGGTCGTGCTTAGCGAGGTCGTGCCGTTGTGGCGGTAGTCGGCGGTCTCGGGGGGGGGCCGAGCTAATGAAGGGTACGGTGTTCGTAGACGATAGCGAGTGTGGTTGCAACGGAAAGAAGGCACAGAATTTCGAAAGAGCGGCTTATTACTGAGAACGAAGGGGTCCCGCAAAGAACAATGAAAGGAAAACAAAAGACAAGACTCTCGCAGTGAATTGTTGGTGTTGGGAGAATGAAAGAAGGGAGACGAGCTGACGCACGAATAGGGAGGCACGTAAACACGAGCTCCCCCTTGTCACGTGAAACCCATTTTCCTGCTTGGCAGGAGATGAAACAGGGGTGCACTGCCACGGGATCCAGCTGAATCGGTCCTAGCGGCGGCAGCCATTCTGAACAACTTGCACAACTGGCACAACTGGCACAACTCTTGGTGGACGCAGTACGTGCTTTTTTGAGTTTGTTTCGAGGGGAATGAATGCCAACGAGAGGGCATTCAGAGGTAGGCATTCATGCCTGGCATCTCTTTCCTGATCTCGCGTCGCACGTCGAGTTGCTGACTTTTCCGCCAGTGAAGAGGTCTGCTACATTCCTCAGGTGCCTATTAATAGCGACAGCTCCGAGCCTCATCAGCCACCAGGGCAGAGAATGCCGTGTGTCGGCCGTGCAGCGGTTGTAACATTCGTCGCCTCCTTTCGCCAAGCAATCTCTCAGGTACGAAATGCTTGGGTACGTACATTACTCGTAGGCCTATACGAGTAGCCCCGGTGGCTTTGTCTGGTGCGCGGCTTGGCCGCGACCAGTCCTTTGAAAGTGACAGCTCAGCCCGGATTGACAATCTCGCTTGTACAGAGCACGCAGAATTCGACTGCAAGGGCCTCACTGCCTCTTCTGCATTGTCCGAGGGTGCATTGTCCTGCCTTACAAAAGTTGAACCTTTGTACTCGTAATACGAACGTTGATGTCATCCCCATCCTGCTAGGCCTGTTACCGCCAAGCTCCCCCTGCTCCCCTCATACGTAAATCTCCGTGGGGCTCTTGGCGATGGTACAGATCTGCGAGCGAATCCACCAGTCTTCCAGGTTTGCGCGGAGACGATAACAGAAGCCAGATATCGCAGGATCGTGAAGCCGCAACAATCCGTGGCAATAATAACAATAACAGAAGCACTGCAAATGGGGCTGTCCCGCCTGATGCGACGAGAACCTCTGAACCGTGCCTTTGGGAGTAGACTCTGCGGTGTACCTAACCTCCACTATTGCCCAGTCACCGCTTGCCGCGGCCCTCAATCCAACACTCAATGCAGCAGCTCGCCAGGGCCGCAATGATAATTAACGTTCAATGCACACCCTTTTGACTTTTTTTTCAGCTCGCAAAGCACTTCCTCCTACCGAGGTGCTCTTGGCCGCTAGAATAACTGATGGCTGAGGTAGCGTTGGATTGGTGTAGTGCGAGCTGGTTTTGGTTGGCAGCGACCGATGGTGTGATGGCCTCATGATATTGCTCTGCCGTCCGTTGCCGCTGCCCGAAAAACCTCGACACTTTGACTCGCGTGACACGGGCTGCATTCGCGACACCTAGCAGGTCTGTGCAAGAGACAGCCGCGCGAAGCGCTCCAGCGGCAGTACTCCTGGCTCCAGGGTAGCATCAACTCTCAGTCACCCGACAGCAACTCCACGGCCGTCAGCAACACGTGCCTCGTACCGATAATCCGGCGTGGGTTTCAATTTCATTTGCTGCGAGACCCGTGAGGGGTCCGCAGGGTCGACAGCCCGAGGACACGGATCGTCGCCTGCAGCCCCCCGGATTGCGCAATCCGGGGGCTGAAGTGTCAATACACGTCGTCTCATCAACTTTGCACCTTGAATCGATGTACTCGTACGAGTGAACGTGAGTCGATCTACGGACCAGGCGCTATCGAAATCACGACAGAAAGCCACCGGTGCCCCCGTGAAGCTGCGGCGTTGGATTCTGGCATGCCTCTGCGTCTCTCTCGAACTCGCGGATCGGTCCGGCTGGTCGCGTTTGAAACTCTCGGGGTTCGGGGCGGCTGGACACGGACAAAGGTGCCATCGAAGGCACGGTGGCGAAGAGCTGAAGATGGCCATGTTGCAGTCGTCGAGAGTTGCTTCGCATTGTCCCGACCTCAACGAGGCCGCTGCGCGCTGCCTCGGTGAAATAGCTGCCCGACGACGCGGTTGTGTGAGCGGCTGTGGCTGGCACTGGCGCCACGTCGCCCAGATCGGGCCTAGCCTCGCTGAGGCAATCGCCTCTCCATAGTATTAAATATGGGTGGTGCGGCAACCCGTCCAAGGCGAACTGTCTGGTTGGCTGCGCGAAAGGCGCCACGACTAGTGGAAGCACGCAATTTGGTGGCTCTCTTGAGACAGCGATCGGCCCGCCTTTTGCACCCGCAATGCGGTGCTGAATGGGGCATGATGCCCGTTTCTGCGTACGAGGTACCGAGAATTATAGTAGGTACCTTATCGAAAGAGCCTGCGTCAATAACTCAATATTGAGGGTCCTGCGTCTCCTGCATCTCCCATAAGATCAGCCCAGGGCCTTGCTTGCCTCTGGCCGTTCTCACCCGTAGAGTTGCATCCCGTCCTTGTCAGCCATCCGACCAACCGGTTACCAACCATCTGCCCGCCCCGGTTCCATCGTCAGCGCACTCAGACACCAACGGCGCATCCCAGCGGCAGCATCACCCAAGCCAGCCGCCGCCATGGTCGGGACCGTCAAGGACCGCCTGAGCAGGGCCATCGGCCTCGAGGCGAACGGCCGCGACGACGACGTGCCGTCCATCTCCAACGCTGACCTGTTCGTCGAGCACGAGCCCACGGTCGGGGAGTTCTTCGCCGAGCTCACCCCCTCGGCGCGGGACGTCGGCAAGTACATCTACGACCTGTTTCCCTTTATCCACTGGATCGGCAAGTACAACTGGACGTGGTTCGTCGGTGATTTGATCGCGGGTAAGTCGCTGCATCCGAGGCTGATGGACGAGGCGAGCGAGCTGACATGTCCGTACAGGCACCACGGTTGGCGCCGTCGTCGTGCCGCAGGGCATGGCGTATGCCCAGCTGGCCCAGCTGCCGGTCGAGTACGGCCTGTACTCGTCCTTCATGGGCGTGCTCATCTACTGGTTCTTTGCCACGTCCAAGGACATCACCATTGGCGTGAGTCGCTGATGCATCCGCTCCCGTGCCGAGCGCCGACTGACCTCTGCAGCCCGTCGCCGTCATGTCCCAGGTTACGGGCAACGTTGTGCTCAAGGCCCAGGAGACCCTCCCCAACGTCCCGGGCCACGTCATTGCCTCGGCCCTCGCCGTCATCACCGGCGCCATCATCCTCTTCCTCGGCCTCGCCCGCCTCGGCTGGGTCGTCGAGTTCATCCCGCTGCCGGCCATCTGCGCCTTCATGACGGGCTCGGCCATCAACATCGCCGCCGGCCAGGTGCCCAAGCTGATGGGCATCGCCGGCGTCAACACCCGCGACGCGCCGTACCAGGTCATCATCAACACGCTCAAGGGCCTGCCGACGACGCAGCTGGACGCCGCCTTGGGCCTGACGGCGCTGACCATGCTGTACCTCATCCGCGGCGTCTGCTCGTACATGGCGAGGCGCCAGCCGCAGCGCGCCAAGGTGTACTTTTTCATCTCGACGCTGCGAACCGTCTTCGTCATCCTGCTGTACACGGCCATCAGCGCCGCCGTCAACGTGTCGCGCCAGAACAAGCCCAAGTTCAGCATCATCAAGACGGTCCCGCGAGGTAGGAGAGCCCGCTCCGATGCGCGCCGGAAGCCTGCTAACGTACCCGGTGTGTAGGATTCCAGCACGCTGCCGTGCCCGAGATCAACGTGGAGATCATCCAGGCGTTCGCGTCAGAGCTGCCCGCCGCCGTCATCGTCATGCTCATCGAACACATCTCCATCTCCAAGTCGTTTGGCCGAATCAACAACTACGTCATCGACCCGTCCCAGGAGCTCGTCGCCATCGGCGTCACGAACCTGCTGGGCCCCTTCCTCGGCGCGTATCCGGCGACGGGGTCCTTCTCCCGCACGGCCATCAAGTCCAAGGCCGGTGTGCGCACGCCGTTTGCCGGTGTCATCACCGCCGTGGTGGTGCTCCTGGCCCTGTACGCCCTGACCGCCGTCTTCTTCTACATCCCCAACGCCGCCCTGTCCGCCGTCATCATCCACGCCGTGGGCGATGTCATTACGCCTCCCAAGGTCATCTTCCAGTTCTGGCGCGTCTCGCCGCTGGAGGTGCCCATCTTCTTGGTCGGCGTCTTCGTGACCATCTTCAACACCATCGAGAACGGCATCTACGCCACCATCTGCATGTCGTTTGTCGTCGTCATCTGGAGGCTGTTCCTTAGCCGCGGACGACTGCTGGGTCTCGCACGCATCCGCACCATCAAGGCGACGACCAGCGGCAAGTCCTTCGATGCCAACGAGGAGGCGGTGACGGAGGAGCAGGACCAGTCGCTGCGCACCGGATTCCTGCCCCTCGATCACGAGGATGGGTCGAACCCTCGGGTCGTGGTGCGGAGCCCGTATCCCGGCGTCTTCATCTACCGATTCGCAGAGGGCTTCAACTACCCCAACGCCTCGCGGTACCTGAACCACCTGACCGACACCATCTTCAGCGAGACGAGGCGGACGGACCCAAGCACCTTGGGAAAACTCGGTGTATGTTGCCCTCGCGCACGCTCTCACGTACCCCGACTAACGAGCCTTTGCAGGACCGAGCATGGAACGACGCGTCGCCCCGCACGCAGAAGCTGGACGAAATCGACACACGGCCGACGCTGAAGGCGGTCATCCTGGACTTTTCGTCGGTCAACAACATTGACGTGACGGCCACGCAGGCGCTCATCGACGTGCGCAACCAGCTGGACCGCTATGCGGCGCCCGAAACCGTCAACTGGCACTTTGCCAACATCGAGAACCGGTGGACGAAGCGCGCCCTCGCGGCGGCCGGCTTCGGCTACCGCACGCCCAAGCCGGACCCGGGCGAGAGCGCCGGGCACTGGAAGCGCATCTTCAGCATCGCGGACCTCGGCGGCTCGGACAGCGCCGCGACCGCCGCGGCCATCGAGGAGAAGGCGGACCGGCCCATCATCTACGACGCTGAGCAGGAGCCGCTGTCGGACATCTCGCGGGCGTCGGACAAGGACGTGCCGCGGAACCCCGGCAGCGCGCGGCTGGTGGCGGTGCAGGGGCTCAACAGGCCCTTTTTCCACTTTGACCTGCAGGAAGCCGTCGAGGCGGCGCTGCTGCATGCGGAGCGCGACGATGACTGAGCGTTTGTTTTGTGTGTGTTGGATCTGGGAGCGAAAGTTGCCCTTTGTACCGAGCGACGAGATGTCACCTTGTAGCGATGTTGAGATATACCATCCGACGATGTTTTGGAATAGAGCAGCTTGAGACGTTGGCGGTGCCAGCGTCAAGACATGATTCGTCTAATTGTGACGTAGATTCCGAATCAGTCATGGTACGGAGTGCTGTCTTGCATTGATAATACGGCACCGTTTTTGGTGGCGGACGGAGCGGCGGCTGATACATTGGCGCCTATGTACACTGGCGCCTGGGGCCTTAGTCAGCAACGCCCTCCGTAGCCCGCTGTAGCTCCCGCTGAAGCCCACTAACTTTTTC
>JALHBX010000704.1:0-23239 GCA_024340025.1 Tolypocladium tundrense | reverse complement strand
CGCCGCCGGGTCCGAGGCGAGGCCCGGCGCGCGGGCGACGACGGCCGGGCGGTCGCCGTGGCGCGCGACGGTCGCCGCGAAGTGCTCCGGGATGGTGCCGGTGTAGAGCGCGGGCTGGCGGGTCTTAGCATGGGATCGTGAGGTTGACGCCGGGGGAGCGCGAGGCAGTGAGTTCTTCGACCTCGGGGGATGGCATACCTCGCTCGGCCCGCGCCGCATGCTCAGCCCTTCCCTCGCGCTGCGCGTCGCCACGAGCCTCCTCTGCGCAGCACCCGCGCAGCACCCTCCCGACGGCGGCCCCCGCGCCATCGCCGTCCTCGCCATCGCCATCGCGGCGCGCGTCCCGCTTCGCAGCCGCATCCTGTCTGCCCGTGTCTTCGCGTCAGCGGCGAGCCAGGCGGCCGCGCGAGTCAAGCGTGCAGAGCAACGTCCCGGCAGACCAGCGTGCCAACTGCTGGCGAGGGCGGCCCGGCAGACGAGGTTGGGAGATGTACGGATACGGAGAGCAGAGCCTCGGCTGCAGCTGGAGGGGGTCTCGCCCGCTCCGCGGCCTGCCTACCCCACACAATGGCTGGAGCTCCATGGCTGAAGTCCATGTTAGTCCGTATCCGTACGCGGAAGCGAGGCCGAGGAGCGGGGGAGGCGGCGGCGACGCGGCGTTTTCGCTGGGGCGGGCTTGGCCAACTGTCGTTCTCAATTCAGGGGTCCGCGACAGGCGCGCCGATGACGCAGGTCGCGAAATATCACATGGTCGGCGATGCCTGCAGTCCTCGCGTCTCCCAGAAACACCGTCACAGCGTGCGCGCGCTTGGCCAATTGATCCGAGGCCCCCTCGGGGTCATAGATTTTGTCCAATGTACTCGGTACCTCGTACCTGGCTTCCTGTAGGTGCGTGTTCCAGGACCTCCCCCCTTGCCTGGCCCGTGCCCGTGCACCAGCCTTCTTCATCGAATGACGCGACCCAACCTCGCCCGTGTCCTCCTCGTCTTGAAGAAAATGCGCCGGCGCCGCTGACTTTTTGTATCAAGTAGCTGGCAATGCATACGTGGTTCCCTTTCCCCAATGCCCGACTCTGAGCCGTAATACAGAAGCGCGAAATGAAACGCAGTCGAGTGCGTGGTACTCCGAATCTATCCCAACCGCCGTTGCTGGCGCGCAAAGCAAACAACCCGTTTCTAGCAGCCGCGTGCACGCCCATCATGTCCGGCAAATAACATCACATCAGAAAACAAGGCCCAAGGGGCCATCTAGAGTGGAAACCAGTCCACAGCAACACCCGTGGCTGGCCGCGTTCCCAGCAGAAAAAGTAACAGGGAATATACAAGGTCGAGAAGCGTAGGTTTTGACGGCGCGCCGTCGTCGTCTCGCGTCGTCGAGGGTATCGATTCGAGGACCAAGACGTGGCGCGTCGACGTCGTCGTGGTTATCTTGCGTTCGTCATTCTTGCCATCATGATTCCACGAGGCCCTCCTCAGGCGGCTGCTCGCCGATGTGTCGTTCGCTCTCGGGTTTCCAGGTGCCTGCAGTGCAATGTGTCAGCGTCAGTCATGCCGGGAGGCTGGGAACTTGGTCGCACCCTCAAAGTCGTGTTTCACAAAGGCCATGGGGTCGTCGTAGTCTTTGGCGCCCATCTGCTCCACGCCCGGCGAGAAGCTGGTGATGGGCAGCACCACCACGTCGCCCACGCGCTTGCTCGTCTCCATGCCCGTGAAGTTGCGCCAGTCAATCTTGCCCTTGCTGCTCCTCATGTCGAAGAAGCGCTCGTCGTTGAAGTAGTCCATGAGCGTGTCGGTCCACACCGCGGGGCCCGTCAGGTCCACCACGTCCTTGCCCTTGAAGCTGGCGAGCTTTCCCGCTTGCTTCATGGTCAGGGTCGCGTTGGTGATGCGCGTGATGATGTCGCGCAGCGCCGGGTGCCCGGGCTTGCTCTGTATGGTCCACTGGCAGAACTGGATGCGGCGGCTGTACCAGTCGGCCCAGTCCGGACGGTCCGGGTCGGCCTCGATGCCGACCACGAGCCCGACCGTCTCGCGCGGTATTTGCGGGGGAACCCACTCCAGCGCGCTCTTGATGGCATACGTGTCGATGTCGGAGTAGATGCCTCCGCGCGCATAGAGGATCAGGTAGCGGAAGAAGTCGGCCTTGAGAACAGGCAGGGGGAGCGCGTTGTACGCTTCCATGACCTCGGGGACGGACGCGTAGAACAGGCGCAGGAGGCTGACGGCGACGTCATCGGTAATGACCTCGTGGATGAAGCCAGGGTGCTCCTCGGTCCACGACGCCTCCTGCTCTCGGAACTGGAAGTCGCCTTCGGCGGGTGTCGTTTTCCAAGTCTGCCAGATGTACGCAGGGAACTTGGTCTCGACGTCGTAAGGGTACGCGTACGTGAGCTTGGCGTATGTGGACATGCGCGACATGTCCATCATCGGTTTTTGGGCCACTGGTCTCTTAATTTGCTCGGGTTTGCCGTCCGCGGAAGGGTTGGCGGCGGCGGCGGCGGCGGCGTGGACATCGCTGCCGCTACTTGATGACGTCGTGGAGGATTTGGTCGTCGCGCTCGAGGAGTGGTGGCTTCGGGACACGAGGAAGAAGACGGTTATGATGAAGGCGGCCGCGACGATGGCCCGGCGTGAATTGAGCATGGCGTCGACTGCGTGCGATGTTTTGTCGCGACCGGACGAATGATGGGGGGCACGACGGATGGTCGACTGTCGTGCAGGAAGCCAGATGCGTCGGGGGAATTGGCCTGTCGCTCCTCAACAAAGAATGGCTATAATGAGAGCATCGAGGGCCTCGTCGGCGTCGTTGTTGAGGCGTCGGCGGGCGGTGCTGAGGAATGAAAAGTGAAGAGAGAAAAAAGTCGTCACTGGTGAGGCTCAGTCGAAGGCTGCAGCTTTCGGTGGGGATCCGCAGTGGAGGACCCGACTCGGCACCGAGCGAAATTGACGTCGTTGGTGCAATCTCTCGGCGGCCCGGATACGAGGACAAGCGGTACAAGTGCGAGTAAGCGCGTATACGAGTAGGTATGAGGAGTTGGAGCGAGGCGAGGCGATACGAAAGGACGAAAGGGCGGAAGCGAGAGCGGTCGCGAATCCAGGAACGAAGGCAGGGCAGAGGCGAAAATCGGCAATTGGCGTTATTAGAGGCTGGTATGTTGCAGCGACGACGACAGGGTCTGGCCGGGGCTTGTCGCGCTGAAGGGCAGATCCGAGGGTCGAGGACGGAGGGCCGCAGGGAATGAATGGTGGATAAGAGAGGAACGAAAAGGGGGCAGAAGCAGATGCGTGATGGGGTGATGGGTGATGATGTGTGACGGGGCGCATCGTCGGGATGACGATCTTCTGCCCGTGCTGATTGGTAGCGAATTGACAGTGCTCCCTCGCTTCCAAGCCGTTGCAACCGTCCAACCAGAAGGTTTGAACAAGCACGAGTACAGGGTACTTGCGCTTACGCTGCAGGTCCCGACTCTGAAGCAGCCAGGCTTGAGATGAAACGAGGCTGGTGTGCTCCGTACCTATCTTGAGATGCTCGTGCGTGTAGATGCTCGCTGGGGCACCAAACTCTCGGGATGCATCTGCGTATCAGGTACGTCTAGCCACGAGAGTTTCCTCGTCACCCGTAGCCACCGGCGGCCGTTTGAGTTTCTGCATTGTCGTCATCATGCGCAAACGAGAAACGGCAATAAGATTCGAACGGTCTCGGCATCGCCGGCCTGCATTGAGGTGCGGATTTACGGGCCCCGTTCTCTCCCTGGCGGCTTGGCTCGGGAGGCTTTGGCGCCGCTGTCACGCATTTATTAGCCGGTCAGGGCGCCCTGTCTTGCCTCCGGCCAGGGGCGCCTTCGTTCTGCCAGCAAACTAGGTAGCTGTTGAATTAGCCGGCGGACTACTACGAGGCAGAAAAGAAATAAAAGAATGAGGGTATATCCAGTCTACTCGTAGAGGCTTCAAACATTCACTTATGTGTCCAAGTGCTATTAGCGTCTGTACGAATTCTTTGGGGGGAAGCGAGACACGCCCCACGACAGAGGCTGTGTCTGGCAAGTCTGGGCACCCATGTATACGGCAATTGACATGCCTACGGGCGCTCTACCTTCCCAAATCGTCTCCAATGAGTTCAAATGAGTAAGGCACTTGGCCAAGCGAGTAAAGTTACTAGCAAAGGGCGTGAGTTTGAAGGCACTGGAGATACTATCTACGGTTTCGTCTTTTCCCGTCCTTATCGTCAGAGTCCGCCCTGCAGCATCCGTTATGCTTTGTATACGGACTATAGTAATTGAGAATTCTGAGTCCTATTTTCTTAGATATCACCAAGGGCAAGCATTAAGAGACTATAAAAAGAATGGAAAACGCCCCCGCCTCGTATCATCTTTCACGAGATCTGGCCACGATTGCGATGCGGGGAGTGGCAGTGGCTATACGTACGAGAGAAGTCGCTGTTGCGAGGAGCGCCATTGGTAGGGTGTGATGCGATACGGGGGCTGAACGGAGTACGAGCCGTGCGGGCGGTGATCTGCTCCTCTAGTCGCCTTGGTCGCCTTGGCTTGCACGGCAGATCTACGAAGTGGTCCGTAAATGCAGCAATGTCCGGATGAACTTTTGCTGATCTGCAACATCCGGTCACTTCAATTTCCCACACGACGGCACCAGCCGCAGCCGAAGGGCACGACGCCGGTGCAACGTGCCCGTGATTGCCACATACATGAACAAGGCTGCTGACACAATGCCCTCCTCCGTCCCACCATCGGCAAAGGCTGCTACGTGGCCAACATTAGCCTGATGGCTGACGCGGTGGCGTGCGCTTGGAAGTGGTGGGAGAGACACAACCCGAAAGCCTGGGAAGTTCTGGAACGGTCGTGGCTTGGGCCTTGGTGTTGTCGATAGGCGCGCTGCTAAATATTATATTTTGCTAATTATAGACAAAGAAATAAACCTTCGTAATTTATGGTTTCCACGGGTGATGTTCGCGGCGACTGGCATGTAGCGTACTGCTCGGAATACAATGGATGAAGACGTGGTGCAGACGCTCGTCTGGCCTCGTCTCGTCGCCACGTCGTCCGACTGTCTCAGACGCGGCATTCCACACGGGCCGAGCGACAAGCGGCACCAGGCTGCTTGCCCATCTCGAAGAACCAAGAGCATGAGGCGACCGCGGGCTGCTCCCTCGCCATCGGCAGTGCAGCCGCGGCTTGCATAGCCGTTGATCTCGCTCCGCCCAGTATCAGATGCCGAGATCCGTGACACGGCGCACGGGCAGCCGATGCATCTCCCGCTGGGCAGCAGGCAGGGGGGCGAAGTGACAACTGATGGGTCACTCGGTGATGGGGCCTGGATCGGTGGCCTCGGGGCGATTTGACTGAGTGGTGGGGGAAGACTGGAGTACTTATTACAGGGACTACTTCGTATTTCCAGCTGGAATGCGAAATGTGAGATTATACTGAGACTCCTCGACGTCTTCTGGGAGTGCTGGCCACCAGTCATGTCGTCACTGGCCAGCAAAGAGTGCCACGAAGCACTTGTTCGATCCAGATACGCATGAGCCAAAAGGTGCCGTGTGAAGCATCTTGTGCTATCAAACGTGATGGACAGGCATGCCGTTCAGTCCCGCTGATACGGCCGCCTGTCCCGACAAGGCATCGGGCGCCAAGGGCGTGGTCCATGACGCTTCGTTGGATTGAGGGACACGCTCGTTATATCACAGCTATCAATGCTCTTCCGATTCGACCCCTCGGATGACTGTCCGCCTGCCCGAAGCCGCCTCCGCCGTGGGGCGCTTCCGGCGCCGGAGCCGACTCGGTCCCCGCGGGGGTCCGGGGCAGCGATCCAGGAGCATCCGCGGCCGGCATCGCTTCGCCTCCGCCATCTGCTGCGGGGGAACACGATGCTGAGGCGGGAATGATTTGGGCATACGGTTTAGACGACGGCAGGCAGCTTGCTGTATTTGGGTCTTTAATACTTCACTTCTTATGCCAGGCTGGCAACTGGTTGATACCGGATGGGGGACTCGTCACGTCAGCTTCCATGTAGTGCGGGGAGGCATCGTGATTCGTGACGAGCCAAACCCGTGGCACGCCCGGTTGTGTTTGTGATGAGGGGCTGGGAATGGATGACACGCCTTCTTGTTCTTTTACTTGATATTTACCATCGACATCCAATAGTCAGTCTGTACGGCCCGGTTCTCCGCACTCCACCCCCGACGGCCAGCTCTTATCTGCAGCGTCCGTCTCATCAACCTCCTTTCAACCTCGACCTTCAATCTTCCCTCAACTTATAGCCAGCATCCCTGCCCTGCTGCGCACCTCACTTGCACCAAAGCCGCATGACAGCCCGCGTCTCCTCGCCCCAGCCTCACACAATGGCAAGCCTAAGCTCCACCGTCCACCCCCACCCCCTCGCGCCACTCTCCAAGGATGAGTTCACCAGGGCCCGCGACTTCATCGTCAAGGCCCACGGCGGCGGCGACTCGCTCTTCTTCCGCTCCATCTACCTCCAGGAGCCGCGCAAGGCCGAGCTGGTGCCCTTTCTTGAGGCCGAGCACGCCGGCAAGCTGACCGATGAGACGGCGCGGCCGCCGCGGCTGGCGCTCGTCGAGTACGACGTCCTCGGCGCGGATAGGCACGAGCACGTCCGCAGCGTGGTGCATCTGGGGACGGGGGACATTGTGTCCAAGCACACGGCCGAGGATGCGGCTTATCCCTACTACACCATGTAAGCCTTCCCGTGCCTCCCACAGCTGCACCTGGCTGACTGAAATGGCAGTGGCGAGTTCTCCAAGTGCGAGAATATCATCCTCAACTCGGACCTCTTCAAGGAAGCCATGACCGAGTTCTCGCTCCCCGAGGGCTTCACCCTCACCGTGGACCCGTGGCCGTACGGCGGCTCGGACAACGACGGCGACCCGCGCTTCATGCAGGGCCTCGTCTTCGCCCGCGACGCGTCCAGCAAGAATGACGACTCCAACCACTACGCCTACCCCGTCCCCATCATCCCCGTCATCGACTGGGTCACCAAGAAGGTCATCCGCATCGACCGCCTGGCCACCGGCGGCGCCGACGACGGCATCGAGCCCGCGCCGCGCGGGGACGCGCCCAAGAAGCTCTTCCAAAAGGCCCAGCCCGCCGAGTACGTCCCCGAGCTGCTCGACGAGCCGCCGCGGACGGACCTGAAGCCGCTCAACGTGGTGCAGCCCGAGGGCGCGTCCTTTACCGTGCGCGCCGACGGCCTCATCGAGTGGCAGAGGTGGCGCTTCCGCCTGGGCTTCACGCCGCGCGAGGGCGCCGTCTTGCACGACGTTTGCTACGAGAACCGCCCCGTCATGTACCGCCTCAGCTTCAGCGAGCTCACGGTGCCGTACGGCGACCCGCGGCCGCCCTTTCACCGCAAGCAGGCGTTCGACTTTGGCGACGGCGGCGTCGGGCGCGCGGCCAACAACCTCGAGCTGGGCTGCGACTGTCTGGGCGCCATCCACTACGTGGACTCGCTCCTCGCCGCGACTGACGGCGCGCCGACCGACGCCAAGGCGGTGGTCTGCCTGCACGAGCAGGACAACGGCATCCTGCGGAAGCACACCAACTTCCGAACCAACCGCGCCGTGGTGACGCGGTCGCGCGAGTTCGTGGTGCAGTTCATCTGCACGCTGGCCAACTACGAATACGTCTTTGCCTTCAAGCTGGACCTGGCAGGCGGCATCACGCTCGAGACGCGCGCGACGGGCATGGTGAGCGTCGTGTCCATCGACGAGGGCAAGACGAGCGACTACGGCAACGTCGTCGCGCCGGGCATCCTCGCGCAGAACCACCAGCACATCTTCGCCGCGCGCATCGACCCGGCCGTCGACTCGTACGCCGAGGGCGACACGCGCGTCGTCGTGGAGGAGAGCCACGGGGTCAAGACGCACGCGCAGACGAACCCCTTTGGCAACCTCTACGAGATCCGGCGCAGGACCGTCGACAGGGCCACCTGGATCGACGCCGAGCCGCGGCTGAACCGGGTGCTCAAGCTCGAGAACGCGCACAAGAAGAACGCCGTCTCGGGCAAGAACGTGGGCTACAAGCTGCTGGCGCCGGCGACGCAGATGATTCTCGCCGACGAGGACAGCGTCGTCGCCAAGCGGGCGCCGTTTGCGCGGCACAACAACTGGGTCACGGGCTACCGCGACGGCGAGCTCTGGGCGGCGGGCGAGTTCACCAACCAGAGCCGCGGGGAGAAGGGCGGCGTGGGCGACATGGTGAGCCGGGGGGACTGGTTCACCGAGGACGGCAAGGAGGCGACGGACGGCCAGGACGGGGGCGAGGGTGAAGCTGGGAGGAAGAGCAGCCCGGTGGTATGGACGGTGTACGGCCTGACGCACAATCCCCGCGTCGAGGACTGGCCCGTCATGTAAGTGGCCGGTCCCCTGATAACCGCGGAACCTATACAACAGCTAACGTCCGTTCCCAGGCCCGCCGAGACATACCAGATCCACCTCCGGCCCGCCGACTTCTTCACCCGCAACCCGGCGCTCGACGTCCCGTCCACGCGCAACGAGACCAGCGTGCTGGTGCCGTGCTGCGGCGGCGCGGTGCAGGAGAGCCCGCTGAGCCACCTCCAGGGCTCGGGCAAGGACGGCGAAGTGGACAGGGGTGAACGGCGGTTGAGCAGGGCGTTTACGGGGCTGTTCAGGTCCAAGGGCAAGGAGGGCAAGTAGACGACGTATCTGGATGTGGTGATGACGACGATGGGCATGTAATGAGCAGAGACAGAGACGCGGTAGTAATGTACACTGTTGTCACGTCGTGCTAGTGTTCGATTTTGAGCGAAAAGTCTACGTGCGGGACGCCCTGGTGGATGGAACTCGTCGAGATGATGTCGACATCTGCCGCGGTTAGCACGTCTGGCATACACCGCATGGTACCGTCTCCGTATAAACTCACCCTGGCACACGTAAGGCGCCACGTTGTCCGCCTTGAGACCCCCCGACACCTCGAGCAGAAACTGCCTCTTCCCGCTCCATCGCTCCTTGAGGCTCCGCGCCGCGACCTTGACGCCCTCGCCCGTGAAGTTGTCGAGCATGACGACGTCGGCGCCGGCGGCAATGGCCTCGTCGGCCTCGGCCTCGGACTGCACCTCGACCTCGATCTTGACGCTGAAGCCGGCGACGGCCTTGGCGGCGGCGACGGCGTCGGAGATGCTGCCGCGGCTCCAGACGTGGTTGTCCTTGAGCATGACCATGGCGCTGAGGTCCATGCGGTGGGCGTCGGCGCCACCGACCAGCATGCCGTACTTCTCGACGAGGCGGAACCCGGGCGTCGTCTTGCGCGTGCCGGCGAGGGTGCCCGTGTAGCCCGCGGCGCGGACCTTGGAGACGAGCTCGCGGCTGCGGGTGGCGATGCCGGAGCAGCGCGCGAGGGTGTTGAGGGCGACGCGCTCGCCGAGGAGGATCCCGCGCGCGGGGCCCGTCACCGTCGCGGCCTTGACCTTGGAGTGCGCGCCGGGGTCCACGTCGGCGCCCTCGTCGACGTGCCACGCGACGACGCAGCCGCACTGCGCGAAGACCTCGTCGAAGAACGGGCGCCCCGCGAGCACGCCCGCCGACTTGGCCCAGAGGGTCGCCGTGCGGGGCGCCTCGCCGACGACGAAGCCGCCGTAGTCGAACGAGGGGGTGTCCTCGGCGAGCCACGCCGTCACCTGCGTCTTCCAGCTGGGCGGGAGGAGGTGCGCGGGGTTGCCGGCGGCGACGGGGGCCAGCGGGGGGGACATGCTGGGCGCTGGAGCTGCGAGGAACTAGGCAGGGATGAAGAGGGATGCGATGGGCGAGGGTGCCGTGCTGGTGGTGATGGTGGAGGAGTCACGTCACGATGGGAGGTGGGAAAGCGTCGGGGGTTCGGCTTGAGGGGCGGCCTGAACCGGAGAAGAGTGGGGCAGCGCGGAGGGGATCGGCAGCCGTAGCACCCGAGGCCGACGCTGGACAGACGCACCGGCTTCCGACTGTTGCAACTGATCATCATGAAGTGAGTGACATGATGGTGATTCTCCACAGCTCATGAGAAGCTGATAGCTTAACCGATGTGCACTGCGCCATCACGGGTCTCCGAGATATCTCCTGATGGTACTTCCCATGCTACCCCTCTTCGGCAATGGGTCGGCATTGACAGCACGAGTGCGGAGAGGCTGCTGCCAAGCTTGCGACGTATCTGTTGCGGTACAGAGACGGGGTGATCCGAGGATTGATGTCTACTCGTATTGCGGGTCGCGCAATGGTCTTCCATCTCAGGGTTGCGTTTATCGTCTCGTCGTTCGATGACCCCAGGTTTCGGTATCCTCCATGAGAAGTACACCGCGGAGCTCCCGTATCATTGACAAGAGTCAACTCTCTCGTAGTACAGAGGCATGAACCCAGCGCCCAGGACCGTAGCAAGTATCCCTCGACCTAGTAGACATATCTGAACTGCAGAATCTCCTTGTCCGTCTTGTCGATCATGTTCAGCATCACGCCCGTGTCAGTCTCGCTCTCCAGCGCCCCGCCGACCTGGTCCCGGCGCCGATTCTCCCATATCAGGTACAGCCGCAAGGCGAAGCAAGACGCAAACCCGACCCCGAAACACACCATCATGGCCAGGAAGCCCGAAGTGTACGACGGCGCTTCCTTGGCGAAGAAGAGCTGCGGGCCGATGATGTTGCCCGTGCAGTATGCAATAAAGGACTGTTCGAGGTGAAGTCAGTCTCGGGAAAATCGATGCAAAGAGAGAATTTCTCACGATAGCGTTGACCGTCATCTTCTTGGTGAAGCCACCAAAGTTGCCCGACGTCATGGCCATGATCATGGGGAAGTTGGCGCTAAACGCCAACACCAGGCAGTACCCGGCGTACCGCGCCCACCTCTCATCGGCTGGGAACTGCCGCACTATGGCGCAGCCGACAATGGACAAGGCCAAGTTCCAGGCCATGAAGTAGGTCCTCGTGTTGCGTAGGTAGGTGCTGCCCCCGGTGGCGACGAGCACGAGGACGAGCTGGACCACATAGCTCCCGCTCTGCAGCAGCAGCGTGGGGAACGTGCCAAAGCCCAGGCCTTCGATGACGATGGAGCCAAACTATGTCCCTTGTCAGTCATAGGTCCGGCGTAAATCAAGCGTCTTTCTCGTAGCAGCGTGTACATACGCTGTGCACGCCGCCGTTGGGGATGTTCCCACACAGCTGAATCACCACGATGAACCAGGTCTTGGCGTCGAGAAGAGCCTCGCGGCACTGATGCCACTTGAACTGGTCGTTCTTGATGCCAGTCATGTTCTCCTTGACTCGAGTGATGGCCTTGATGCGATCCGCCTCCTTCAGGAACCAAGCCGTCATGGGAACATCCGGAAGCAGGAAGAAGATGCCAACCGACCAAGCCACTGTGACGCCCCCGAATATCAAGAACACGGCCTGAATGGAGTTGTCAGACCGGCAATACCCGAGGGCGGTTTGTACCTCTTACCTTCCAAGCCGCGATGCTATCGATGTGGCCGATCCCATAGGCAGCAAGGCCGCCGAAGATACCAGCAGCTGTGTTGCCCAGGAACCAGGCAGCGTGTCGGAGAGGCTGTTCGGAGCGCTTGTACCACATGGAGACGACGACGCTCAGGCCGGGCGCAATGGGCGCCTCGCAGACGCCGAGGAAGAAGCGCACGGCGAGCAAGCCCCCAGCATTGGACGTCACGGCCGTCAACATCAGAACCACGCCCCACAGAACGCTACATATCGCGAGCATGTCAGCAATGCAAGCCGTGGTGCGCGCGGATCGTCGATGGGTACTTGCACCGCAGCGGCAATCGTCTTGCCAACCCGCCAGCGCACCATGAGCACGCCGGCCGGGTACGAAGCGATGAGATACCCAAAGTAGTAGATGCCGCTCGCCCATGAGAAGTCCTCGCCGCTCAGGTGCAGGTCTTCGCGGAGGCCCAGGATGGCCGTGAACCCGATGGCCGACTTGTCGAGGAACTGGAACAAGTAAGAGAACGCCATGACAGGCAACAGCCTTGACGGGTGGTCGCGTCAGCCGTTGCATCTGCCACGATGTTGTCACCCTGTGAGCTGGATCAACTTACCACATGTCGATTCTGCGGAGGAGCTTCTTGTCCTCTTCCGGGCTCAGCTCCTCTGCTGAGATGACGCCGGCGGCGACATCGTCATCACGCTTGTGCTGCGGAGCGTCTTCATTCTTAGTCTTTTCGGCCATGTCTGCTGCCGATGGGTGTATGAAGAGCAGAGGATTCGGGGAGGGCGGCGTGGTCTTGTTGCCTGTTCACGGCCGGCTCGACCTCGCAGACGTGAGTGATGGCGGAGTGAGGTGCAGTGCGGTAGAACCAGATCCTTCGGACGCCGGGCATGGCGTATTTTCTGAACTCGAAAGTCTTGGTCCCGTCGATGATCTGTTGCATGTAGGGGTCATTCATTGCGAGTATCACATCGGTTCTGACCGCTTTTGGTGCCCTGCCTGCCTGATTCCGAGTCTCTCGGTGGCGTCGAGTCCGCTGGTTTGGGGCCATGATGTTGATTGGTCAGATGCCCTATTGGATGTGGGTATGCGTGTCCGTGTGCGCGTGCGTGTACTCCGTAGGGTTGCTGGTTTGGGCAGGAGGAAAAAAGAAGAGGAGAGAGCGAGCTAGCACGGAGTCGATGGAAGTCGTGGGCACTAGGTTAGCGCCGGGCCCGGCCGGCAACGCAAGGGGAGAGTGCAGTTGAGAGGGCAGGGACATTGTAGTGCAACGATGGCATAACATACATCTCTATCCTTTTGCCCCCTCCTGTTGGTTCAGTCTAAAAATATGTCGCCCTGCTCCGCTTGCTAATTTAATCAATTTTTTGAAAGCCGCACCTACACCATATTGACTGGCAGCGCTCGTAAGCTTTTCAAGCTTAAACTATATACACCCTTGCGATGCTTCGCATCCGAGTACCACGGGTGCGGATCCCTCTCGGTCGCGCTTTCCAAGCGCAAGCGCCGCACCGCCGCTTTACGACGGGATCTCAGTCAATTCCAGCCAGCATTAGTGCTGCGGGATACGTTGCGACTGCTAGTGCGATTGCTGCGATAGCCGCTTGGTGGTCGATAGGTACACCCGATCTTCTGCCACTTCTGGAGAGTCGACCAGGCCAACACCTCGTCGTCGAGTCCGATCCCTCGAAAGCCGAAGTGACCCGGATACTTTCGCAAGAGGCGTATTCTTTTAATGTCAGACACATCGCCGGTATCGAGAGATATGACGGGGCTCGGCTAGCTTCCAACAGCCCGTGTGAAGACCGCTTCACCCACGGCCTTGTCTCACCCTGGCACAACGGCAGTCCATGGATTGCGTTGGCTCTTTTCGACGGGCATGCAGGCTGGCAGACAGCGGACTTTCTGGAGAAGAAACTGATACCCTCGGTGCGCCACGGCCTAAGTCAGATCAAGCCACCTTCAAGCGGAGAAATTATGCCCGAACGAACGCTCCATGATGCCATCATGAAAGCCTTTGTTGATCTCGACAATTCGATCATCAAGACAGCTGAAGATGCCGCTGAGAGCGATCAGCCTCTGCAAGAAAAGGTGCGGAGATTTGCCCCTGCCTTTGCTGGCTCATGTGCTCTGTTGTCACTATACGATCCCATGACCAGCAGACTGCATGTGGGTTGTACCGGCGACTCACGAGCGGTTCTTGGACGACAGAACCCAGACGGCAAGTGGGAGGCGGTTCCGCTATCTACAGATCAGACTGGCAGTAATGTGGCGGAAGTTGCACGGTTGAATGCGGAGCACCCGAGCGAAGAAGGCCTAGCTCAGGACGGCCGGGTTCTGGGGCTTGCAGTTTCACGGGCCTTCGGTGACGGTCGATGGAAGTGGCCTTCGGAAGCAACGAAGGACTTCAGCAGGAGATTCTGCGGCCCCGGAGCCCTGCCACCAAAATACAACATCCAGACGCCACCGTATATAACTGCCGAGCCGGCTGTGACGACAACCACGATTGAGTCGGGCAGGCCTTCCTTCGTAATCATGGCGACAGATGGCTTGTGGAATCGCTTGTCGAATCAGCAAGCTGTTGATCTCGTGGCAGCATGGTTGGATTCCGGATCCCCAAGGGGGGGCAGGGAATACAGCAAATCGGAGCCAACGTCATATGCACCGTTCGACTTTGGTGATTTCCGGAAAGGAGTGAGCCCGGACTTCGTTAATGAAAGGACAACCATCCAAGACGATAATGCTGCCGTCCATTTGATGCGGAACTCCCTTGGGGGCAACCATTCCGAGTTGATAGCTGGAAGGCTTGCTCTCACCCCTCCCTATTCTCGGAACCGGAGAGATGATATAACGATTCAGGTGATCTTCTTCAATAATGCCATAGCTCAGGCAAATAAATAGGGCAAGTCGAGTTTGCCCACAACGTCTCGGAAGATTGATGTTAAGACGGTGCTAGGAGATCTCGTTCCGTTGCTTATACCTGCACATCTCGGTATATTTTGGTTTGACGACCGACGAAGGCCAACAAGCCCTCCGGCGGGGGGGAAGGGGCCCGCTAGGTACTCTGTCTACTTTCCGCCGGCCTCGTCGTTGTTCACCTCTTGGACAATATACTCGACCGCAGACGACCAAGCTTTATTCTCAAAGTGTTTTTCAAGGAAACCCCCTACGGCGGCGAAGATGTGGCCATCAATGTCGCTGAAAACTCTCTTGTCTATGTTGCTTCATAGTTGTGACTTGCTTGGTGAGGCTGTTGTTGTTGTCGTTGTTATCGTTGTCGTTGTTGTCGTTGTTGTTGTTGGGGGGAGAAACGGGACACCATGGCTGCGAAGGGGAGAGGGATCATCAAGTACCATGACGGAAAATCCGAGACAGCGGGCATGCGCAATGGCACCTCAATCATTGGGTTCTTCCACCACTCGCGCCGTGTACCCGATGTCGCATCCGCGATAAGAGAGTCACACGGGACAACAGCGGGCGACGACGGGTGGCTGGCTGGCGGTGCTACCCTCCCGGTGGCTTGAGCCCAGAGAGGGGATGAGAAGCTACGTGGGGGGAAGCTGGGCAATGATTGTCGACGACTTCGGACTACGAGTGTCATTCAATCATTCCTCAACCTTGACCGGCCCGCAAAAGCGACAATCCTGGGCGAATGGCCGCCACGAGGTTTATCAAAAATGATAGACAAAGTCCCAAGCGATCCACTTCCCCAGACTGCAGTCATCGCTCGGCATCGATCCCGTCTTGAGCCCCTGCGACCCCACAGCCCGGCCCAGAAGGCCGCGGGCGTGTTGGATATTCCACCCGAGGCAACTCATGGCGCGGAAGCGGTCGAGAGCCCACTTGCGGTCCTCTTCGTCTTGTGCATCGAGGGCGACGATGTACAGGGGGGATGCAACGTGGACGAGCGCCTCGTGTCCCTCATACTTCAACGTCCATGGCGGGTTCCGAGACGCGGCGGGTGAAATGGTGCAACGGCGAGGGCTATTCCTCGTCCTGAATGTCCAGTTTGCGTGTCACACTGTGCATCTAGTTTGGAGGACGTTGGTTGTGCCCATCCGAAGCGCCTTTTCCTCGCTCTCGGGGCATAGTCACAGAGCAGCCTCAGCCGTACGCATCGCTGGCATCGTGGCCGCCCCTCGTCGCATCTTGCTCGACAAGTCCAGCAGCCGCTGGTGGAGTGAGGATCATTGCGGCTCGTGGCATGGCCGGGCAGCCCTCGGTCTCCATCATCCTGTGGCGTGTCCGTGACGGGAGGGAGGGCTTCGCGAATGTCCAAGAGCCTAGCCTGCCGCCGGACACATCCCGTGAGCAGTGGATTTGAAGGGCTCGCCTCGATTGGCGGCCGTGGACGCGATATGATCGTTGTATCAGTACTGCGCACTCCGTAACTGGGCCCGATCCACGACATATCCAGCCATCCAGCCCGTCAACGGCGACTAAGAGCTGTCGAGGCCGATGCTTCTCGGGAGTGCGTACATGCATTGGTTGCCACTGGGCGTTGGACCCGCCAGCTGAGCCCTAACGCAGTGGAGGTGAAGCAAGGCACGAGTGCGTAATCAGTACTCGTGGTGTGCAAGACGGAGGAAAGTCTGGCGTGACTGAAGGTTGGGGTCGAGGGGCTGATGTGGAGGTAGGCCTTCTAAGTTCTGTGGCGCGCTTGGCGCTCTCCTCTCCCTGATTCCCGCTGATTGTCCAGCCGCTGGGCCGAGCACGTCAGGAGTGCATATTCATACGTTGAACTCGGTTTTATCGTCTCGTTGCTCGCCGAACTGGATCCATGATAGGGTCCACGGGTTATCGAGGCCAATTGACTGCCTTTCGGGGCATCACCATCTGCCCGGCGGCTGACCACCGGGTGGGGCCGCCAAGCCGCTTACCGGCTCCGGAGTCTGCGGGGCCAAGCTGAGCATCCCGAAACGGACATGGTCAATGGTAGGCCATGTGCAGGCATTATTTGACAGCTCGAGGTCCTTTATCAGAGTTTCCCAGTTTATCAGAGCTACGGGCTACACCTGACAATCTTACATCTCCAAGAAAGGCTCATCAGAAAGGCTCATCAGAAAGTTCATCATCCTTCCTATCTTTCACCTTAAACTAAACGTCACCAACTGTCAATATGCCAGGCGCATCAGAGTCGTTCTCGGTGGACCTGGAAAAGGCCAGGGAGCTCGTAAACGGCCGCTTAGACCAGCTGAGCGACGACCTCCGCGTCAATGTCAACAAGTTCCTTCATGACAACCCGGAGCTGGCCTACAAGGAGTTCAAGGCGCACGGCGCCCTCACCGCGTACCTGGAGAAGCTGGGGTTCGACGTCAAGCGCAGCGCGCACGGCTTGGAGACGAGCTTCGAGGCCACTATCGGCAAGGGCGGTCGCCAGGTTGTCATTTGCTGTGAATTCGACGCGCTGCCTGGCATCGGCCATGGCTGCGGCCATAACCTCATCGCCACGTCTTCCATGGCCGCGTTCCTCGGCGCCGCGCACGCCCTGTCCACGCTCAAGATCCCAGGCCGCCTGCGGATCCTCGGGACCCCGGCAGAGGAGAGCGGCGCAGGCAAGGCTGTCCTCATCGACAACGGGGCCTTCAACCCGCCCGAGGACATTGCTGCCGCCATCATGGCCCACCCTTTCTCCGAGAATTCCCTGTACGCAAGTGGCTCTGGCTATTCGGGGCTTGCCGGGCCCTTGTTCCTGGCCAGCCACAAGTTCCGTGTCGAGTTCCATGGCAAGCCGGCACACGCCGCCGGCGAGCCCTGGAACGGAACGAACGCCTTGGATGCGGCCGTGGCGGCGTACACCAACGCCGCGATCCTTCGGCAGCAGATCCGCCCCGACGAGAGAATCCATGCAATCATAGAGGAGGGTGGCGTCGCGTCCAATATCATCCCCGACTACACGCGGATGAACTGGGGTGTGAGGACCCCTTCCGTCGGTCGCTCCGACAAGCTATTGGAGAGGGTCCAGAAGTGCATTGAGGCGGCTGCAATGGCGACCGGTTGCACACACAAGGTTATCAAGTAAGTTAAGATCAAGCTCTCTTGTATTAACTGAGAGAGGCACATGTACTCACGCCCGTGACTGTAGGTCCCCGACGTATGTCAATCTCAGAGCCAACGAAACTCTCTGCAAGACTTACGTGGAAGACATGGCCCGGATTGGCGAAAAGGTGCAGCTTCACCAGGACCAGCCATACACTGCCTCCACCGACATGGGAAACGTGTCATACACGGTTCCCAGCTTCCACGGCGCATTCGGTGTGCCGACCCCGCCACATGTCGCTATTCACAGTCGGCAGTTTGCTGTGGCCGCGGCGACGGACGAGGGACATGCGGCGGCGATTAAGTGCGCCAAGGGAATGGCGATGCTGGCTCTGAGGGTTCTCGTGGACGGCGGCATAGCGGACGCAGCACGCCGTGACTTTGAACAGCCGGATCCTGTAGAGTAGAGCACGTGAGAGGCGCTTATTGGTAGATTGATGGGAGTTGTGTGTAAAGGTGTGTTAGTTCAATAGTCTGGACCAAATGTAAAACGTGCATTGCACGAGTGCATATCCTTGGGAGGGCCTCTCTCCCGATCGACCCAATAGCATCGCATCGCATTGCAATCGAGGCGCCTAGTCTGGACAGTGACCTCGGATGCATCCGCAACCTAAATCCTCCAAGCCGTTGCTTGTGATATAGCGAATATGGGGTCTTGAATTGCGGGGGACCTTGTGCATACAACCTGGCTGCCCCCCTCTTCCACGGTTCCATCCACCCTCCATTTGACTTGAAGCTTCCATCGCCATTTATCGCCGCTTTTCTTGAACCATCACCAAGGCCTTGCGAAGCTCCATTACTGGTACAGAGACAGCATGCCCAATATGCACTTCCGCCAGAGGGTATGGCGCGCCTGTCAAGAATGTCGCAGGAAAAAGGTCAAGTGCGACGGTGAACAGCCATGCCAGAGCTGCCGTCGGAACCATTGCGACTGTGCATATGCCGACCCTTCGGGCAACACGAGATTGGCCGATCCCGAGTGAGTAACCGCAACAAGGTGTGTCCTGGCTCACACGCTGAACATTGGAGCCAGATATGTCATGAGACTCGAGAGCCGGCTCCAGTGGATGGAGCAGAAGCTGCATGGACGACGTACGAGCGACGCAGGAGAAGACATGAGTCCGCCTGCGAACGAACAGCCGACAACCGCAGCGGAATTTGAAAAGAATACGAGTCTCAACACTCTGGGAGACCAGCCATCGACCCCAAACCTGGAGCATACACCCATCTCAGACCCAATGGACGCCTTCGGCATGCAATTCGACACAAGTGCAGGTTCCGGCGCCGTGTCAAGCCAAGAACTCGTGTCGGAGAATATTGACGGCCTAGACTATCTAATATTCGATTGCAACGAGCCAGAAAACCATGGAAGTGCATCGGAATCTGTAGCGGAAACGGAAACGCGCCTTCCACCGGTTGACGTCGCCATGCTTCCCGATGAACTCCTCCAGGTTCTCATCGACCAATTTTATCACCACATCTACCCAATATTCCCCATTATTCGGGAACCAGATCTTCGACTGCAGCTCAGTAGGCGGCGCTCGGTTCAAGAAGACGACGATGGGCTCTCACTTCTCATGTACGCGTTCCTTGCTGTTTCGGCAACAGTCCTGCCGTCGGACCACCAAGTGTTTGACTACCCCATCGTACAAGCATACAAGTCGGTCGGCCTTGGGGAATTGTTCTATTCGCAGGCAAGCAAGACGTTCTTGCCGCGGCCAGAGCAGGGGAATGAGACGTCAAGCGTCAATCTTGTTGTTGCCCAGGGCCTGCTGAGTTTGTACCTGGCGGAGGCAGGGCGGGTTAACGAAGCATGGGTCACTACAGGCCACGCAATCCGGCTCTACCAGGGATTGGACCTTGATGAAAGTACTGATGCGGTGGAAGGGTCGGATGAGATGCGGAGCACGCATGGGAAACTCTGGCGGTGCCTGTACATTTTGGACCGTTCACTGTCGACGGTGCTTTCCAGGCCCATGGCAATCGATGATGCCGACTGCGACGTGGAACTATCGGATAACGACGACGACACCGGATCACCGACAACAGAGGAGATGGACCCTTGGTTCTCCATCATTGCAGATTTCCACATTACCATGGGCAAGATCTACAAGTCGGTTCGGTCTATTCGCAAGTCCCACAATACGTCGAGCCCCAGGCTGAAAGAGACTTTGCGATCACGCGTCCGCGAACACGACGTGGAGTTGGAGACGTATTATAACAAGCAGGTCCTCACAAAGATGGGGGAGACCCAACAGAGCGATCGGCCTGCCCCGCTGCAGACCATCGCAGTTGCGTCGTACCACATCGGGGTTGTCCTCCTCTACCGGACCTTTATCGAAACATTCACAACGGCGGACATGGGCCCCGACGCATTTCTGCGCTGCGCCGAAGCTGCCTCCAACTGCATCAAGCTCACGCCGCAAGTGGTCGCCACCGTACCGGCAAGTCACTTCCTGGTGCAGCAAAGCCGGGCTATATACGCCAGCGCCAAAGTCCTCCTGCACTGCATGCGGCTGTCTCGGAACATGGCCTTTGCGGCCAAGTCCTGGCATGATGTAGAGAGCGCCGTGGACATGCTCCGGGGAATAAAGATACAATGGCCGGAGATCAAAAAGTACCTGTTGTTGACCGAAGAGGACATGCGCGCGACGCGGATTGACCTCGACAGGCATGACCTTTTCCACAAAACCTTTGATCGGTACGGGCTGGTACCGTCGATACCATCGGATGACCATACGGCCTCCTACACAATTCAGGGATGGCAACAGAGACTCTTCGCCGACAGGACTTCCAGCCATCAACCGAAGGATGCACCAAGCAGTATCACTCCGAGCTCAAAACATGATTTCCTATACTCTAGGCGTGACCAGAACTGTGACCATCGGGACAATGCTCCACCAAAACGGCACAAGGTATCTGCGAACCACTCTACTCTCGCTTCCTCTGCGGATGTCCCGCATTTGATCGAGCATGGGAACAATGCCGACTTTACGGATCAGAGCCAGCAGTTCATGGACTTTCTGCTGGATCTTCCCCCACTGACGCCGGCAAGCGGACTAGCGCCTAGGAACTTTGGTGAGATGTCGCCCATGGATCAATTTATCCTACCACCAGAGCGCGAACGGACTTGAGCGGGCTCCAACCTAGTGTACACATAGCGCTCTTAATAGCTGGGCGCCGTCATCCCGCAGGTGTTGCACCTGCGACTGCTTTCATTCTCCATCCACTCTTCAATGACGACCTTCAGTTGCGTCTCAATGTCCTCACAATGGAACGCCTCTTCTCGGATCATGACGGGTTGTTCTCCGTGGGTTTCTTTATTGGGGCAGTACCATCGCAGACGGTCGATGCTGCCTGGCGGGCGGGTTCGTTCCATGACGAGCCCGACAGTGTCTCGCGATCGGATGGGAGAGTGAGGGGTGTTTCCTGGGTACCACTTGTTATTGGGTGTTGAAGCGTTTGGGATAGGCTGTACCATACCGGGAACGAGGAACGTCTCGCCTTCTCTGATGTGGACGTCGCGGAAATTGCCGTTCTCAATGATTTTGAGCAACATGTCGCCCTTGATTTGGTAGAACCATTCCTGTGTACGGATACTGCGTTAGTCCGCGATCTGGTTCAATGGCATTGACGTCGCGTTCATACCTCTGTTTCATTTACTTGTGCATCCATGAGGTTAGCTAAAGCCGCAGCAAATTTGCTTCGTCCATGACCCCAAGTTATGGAAACGCACTATGATAGTCAATCCTCGTGTTCGGACCCCCCACGGCCATTAGTGTAAAGTCTTTTCCAGAGTACAGAC
The DNA here is from genome assembly GCA_024340025.1 of Tolypocladium tundrense. Classification (NCBI taxonomy): domain Eukaryota; kingdom Fungi; phylum Ascomycota; class Sordariomycetes; order Hypocreales; family Ophiocordycipitaceae; genus Tolypocladium; species Tolypocladium tundrense. The sequence goes on along the minus strand of JALHBX010000704.1, from coordinate 1,944 downwards.
AGAGGTTGTTCACGGGCGGCTGCAGCTTGTCGGCGTTGGCGCTCAGCCACGACGAAAGGACAATAGGCCCTGGAATGGAAGATGTGTTGATTGATGAAGTAGTCATGGCTTCTTGTAAGGCAGAGTCGAGATTGTTGGAAATCACCTTCCTTGCAAGATGGAGGGGCCCCTTTCGATTCGGCATCGTGCGGTTCATACACGTCCTGCACTCAATTAAATGGCCAGGCCAAAGTACAGCCTGAGAGACGCCTAGCGTTTAGGATCGTTCCGATCTATTCGCTGGACGGGATGTGCGGAGTCGTGCTCCCACCGGACCGACATCCGATTGAATGGTCGGATAGATCCGACGCTAACAAAAGCTCCGGCCCTGCCCCGGCCGCGTCTCCGCTGCACGGGGCTCTATTTGGAAAGATATTGGAAAGATATTGATTGGAGCCTACAGCTCCACAGCCGAAAAGGCCAGGAAGATCAAAAGTGAGATTTTGGCCTCATTCTTCTGATATGACACGTTGCTCAATGTTCTCATTGTTGGCGATAACATAGTAGCCTGCCTTGCAACAACCACATATCGCGACTCGCCAACGGCTCAGTTTGAACATGAACTCTTGCGATTGTCTTTGTGGAGGACCCGGCCATGGCTCTGTCACAAATGGAGAGAGCCATGGGGTATCCAGTTCTTCATTCCGAATCGACGTACACACTCATATCATGCCTCCATCTTTGCCCGACTTTTCCCATTCCCACAGCGAGCAAGAATGGATCAATCTCAGACCATATCAGCAGTCTGCACAGGGGCTGAGAAAGGGAGGAAATGTGCTCCACTCTAAGCAGGTCGACATGTTCGTGGGCGACCGCTTCTTTAGAACGGTAGAAGCCAATTGCTTCGACCCTGAGACGCGCATTAGGGAGATGGACGCGACCGGCGTTGATGTCCAGGTCCTCAGCACAATACCCATCTTGTTCTCCTACGACAAGCCGGCCGAGCCAGCCGCGAAATTGACCAGGCACCTGAACGACCATATCGCCTCGGTCTGTCGCGACCACCCTCGTCGATTCGTGGGGTTGGCAACGGTGCCTCTCCAGGATGTTGTCGCCTCGGTATTGGAGCTGCGGCGCGCGCGGACGACGCTGGGTTTAAAGGGGGTGGAAATTGGGACTGAGATCAACGGACGGGGCCTGGATAACCCGGAGTTTGAGCCTTTCTGGACGGCGTGCGAGGAGCTGGACTGTCCAATCTTCGTCCATCCCCTAGGCTACGAGCTGGCGAAGGAAAACAAGAGTCGCTGGGGCCAGTATTGGTCCGCATGGCTTATCGGGATGTGAGTATTGGTGACATCTGTGCTTGAAGAGAGTCATACTGATAATCCGTCTCTAGGCCCAGCGAGACAGCCCTGGCGATGCACGCCATTCTTTCCTCGGGTGTCTTGGTGCGCCACCCAAAACTGCGCCTTTGCTTCGCGCATGCCGGCGGCTCCTATCTGCCCCTTCTTGGACGAATCCAGCACGGCTACGACTGCCGGCCCGACCTGGTGGCACACAACTCACACGGCGTCTCGCCAGTGCAGCACCTTGATCTGCACCAGAAGAACATCTGGATTGACAGCCTGGTCCACGATGCAGATCTGCTAGAGTACATCTGCAAGAAAATTGGCCCGGAGAGGATCCTCATGGGGAGTGACTATCCGTTTCCGCTGGGCGAGATGCCCGTGCCGGGGGAGATGCTGGCCTGGGATGAGCAGGTTCGGAAATTCCTTCCCGAGAAAGCGAGATCGAAGATGCTGGGCAGGAATGCAATTGAGTTTCTGGGCTTGCATGACCAGTTTCCGCAGCAGAGGTTGTTAAGCAAAGCTGCTTAATGGCGTAGCGAGTACACGGTAGTGTCGAGGTGCGCCAGCAGCTTTGCTATATTAATGGGAGACAAATAAGGTGTGGCGTAAATACTGA
>JALHBX010000703.1:0-16374 GCA_024340025.1 Tolypocladium tundrense | reverse complement strand
CCCCGTTTTGCATCCCACGGTAATAACCCGGATGGGGGGGGGGGGGACCCATACTCACGAGTTCCCTCGACGATCCACCCGAGTGACGCCTTTTCTCGAACGACATCGGAGCAGGCATGTCGCTCTTTACGATACTGTTCACCCTCTGAGGAACCGCACGTAAGACCGCCGCTCACCATGTCGGCCCCCCCGGCGGACGGCCGCGACGACGGCACGCGCACGAGCCGGGCCCTCGCGCGGGCCAAGACGGCGCTGGGCTTCGTCCTGGCGCAGTGGCTGATCATCGGGTTCGGCGTCGCGTGCGTGCTCGCCTACTATTTCCCCTGTGAGTTGCCGCCTGCCCTGCCCCTGACGCGGCGCGGGAGCTGACGCCGGGACAGCGGTCGCGGCGCACGGCGGCACGATCCGCTCCGAGTACAGCATCCTCTACGGCGCCGTGGCCTTCATCTTCCTCGTCAGCGGGCTGCAGCTCGCGCCGGACAAGCTGCGCCAGAACGCGACCAACTGGCGCCTGCACGTCGTGGTGCAGGGCATCAGCTTCGTCGTGATCCCGGCCATCGTGCTCGGTGGGTGAGCCCCTATCCCAACACCGCGCGTGGACGGCCGCTTACACGACGCCGCCAGCCGTCGTGCACATCTCCTTTGCGGCCGGCGCCCTCGCCTCGGGCACGCCCGCGCTGCCCATCCTGCTCGGCCTGCTCACGACGGCGTGTCTGCCGACGACCATCGCGTCCAACGTGGTCATGACGCGCGCGGCCGGCGGCGATGACGCCGCCGCCGTCATCGAGGTCGTGCTCGGCAACGTCGCCGGCGCGTTCCTCAGCCCGCTGCTCATCTACGGCTTCTTCCCGCGCGGCGACGCCTTCGACGCCTGGCGGCCCGCCGACCCGTCCTCCCTGGGCCGCATGTACGCCGACGTCGCGAAGCAGCTGGGCCTGAGCGTCGTGCTGCCGCTGCTGGTGGGACAGGCGGTGCGGTGGCGCTGGGGCGCCGTGACGGTCACCGTGTTGGATCGGTTGAAGCTGGCCAAGGTGTCGAGCTTCTGTCTCGTTCTGCTGGTGTGGTGGGTTGCCGCGCGGAGTCTGGCCGTGAGCCGTGCTGACGACGACGACAGGACGACCTTTTCCGGCGCCTTCCAAACGGGCGCCCTCTTCAGGCTCTCCAAGGCCTCCGTCATCTTCAACGTCTTCATCAACGTCGCCCTGTACATGGTCTTCACCGTGATATGCTTCTTCGCCGCGCGCCCGCCCCTGTGGCTCGCCGCGCGCGTCAACCCCGTCGTCGCCGAGTCCAGGCTCACCAGGCGCCTGCCCGCGCGCCTCAAGCGCATCCTCACCGTCAAGCAGATGTCCAAGCCGCAGACCGTCGCCGTGTGCTTCTGCGGCGCGGCCAAGACGACCAGCCTCGGCATCCCGCTCGTGACCTCCATGTGGAACGCCGCGGATGACCTGACGCGCGCGTATATCCAGATTCCCGTGCTGCTGTACACGATAGAGCAGGTGTGTGCCCCCACCAACAGCTGCTGTATCGAGGACGTGAATGTTTGCTGACGTCGTGAGTAAAGGTCTTTATGGCGCAGATTCTCGTCTACTTTTTCAGGTGGTATCTCCGGCGGGGGGACAAGACCGACGATGAGAGTCCAGAGGATGGAGGTCAAGCCGCTGAGAGCGGGAACTCGCCAGGTACGAAGGAGGCCGGAGCACCGGTAGAACAGGTACACGAAAACGCTTCGGAAAAGCGATAGGCAGCAAGCACAAGGGTACATTGTGGATCTACAAAGGGCATTGACATAATCACGGCGTCGCATACTCTCCGCAGTTAGGTTTGGATAGTTATCCGTAGCGTCTCGGTCATCCTTGATTCCTTAACTACCGTCACCTCAGGTATTGTCCCGAGCCAAGACAGATTCCACAGCATCTACTTCTTTATCAGGCTGTCAAACAGCGGCTTGAGGTGTCTGGCGCTCTTCTTGGGGTACCTCCGCTGCCCATCCGCATAATCAACGTAGCACACGCCGAACCTCGTCTCGTACCCCTCGTGCCACTCAAAATTGTCCATGAGCGACCACGCAAAGTACCCCCTCACATTGACGCCGTCCAGCGCCACCGCCGTCGCCATGGCCCGCACGTAGTCGTCGTAGTAGCGCACACGGAAGTCGTCCTCGAGGATCTTGTCCTGTGGCATGTCGTTCTCACCCTTGATGCTCGTCCCGTTTTCCGTCACGTATATCTTCGGGTAGCTGTAGCGCCTGCTCAGCCAGCCTAGCAGGTCCCGGAAGCCGGGCGCGCAGGGACGCAGCCACGGGGACTGCGTCTCCTCGCCGATGCAGTCGCCGTTTTTGTTGTGGAAGAGGATCTCGAGATGGCCAGCAAAGTCGTGGGCATCGGCCGTCCCAGACCGGTGCTTGATGTAGTTTGCCGTGTAGTGGTTCATGCCGTAGAAGTCGTTGGAGCCGTGAACGAGAGCAATCTCCTCTGGCGAAAAGACCGGGAGGCGGTCGCCGAGCTGCTTGCGCATCGAGGCCGGGTAGTCGCCAAGGTAGATGGGGTCGGCGAACCAGGCGATGGTAAACTCAAGCTTGCGCTCGCTAGCCTCCACGTCGGCCGGGTCCGTGGCGTCCCAGGGGTATACGGCATCACCGTTGAGAACAATTCCAATCTCGCCGCCGTGGGTTGGCCTGAACTCTTCTCTGTAGACCTTGACAGCGCGCCCGTGGGCAACGAGCAGGGTGTGTGCCGCGATCCAAGGCTCCGTCGTGCCGTCGCCCACCAGGCTGCGGCTGCGGTCCGACGTCCGTCCAGGGGCAAATTGACCAACGCTGTAGCCCAGGACAGAAGAACACCACGGCTCGTTGAACGTGGCCCAGTGCTTGACCTTGGGCAGCGCGTTAAAGACAACCCGCGAGTAGTGCTCAAAGTCGAGCGGGAACTCGGTGCGGCTCAGCAGCCCGCCGTACCGCCTGTCCAGCTCCTCGGGCACGTCCCAGTGCAGGAGGGTGACGAAAGGCGTGATGCCAGCCGCGAGCAGGTCGTCGACGAACTTGACGTAGTGGTCGAGCCCGGCTCGGTTCACGGGATCCCCGCGGCCGCCCTTGGGGATGATGCGGGACCAGGAGAGGGAGAAGCGGTAGGCCGTGGCGCCGAGCGACTTGAGCAGGGCAACGTCCTCCGCGGTGCGGTTGTACGAGTCGCAGGCGACGTCGCCCGAGGAGCCATCGGCGATCTTGCCGGGGATCTTGCAGAAGCTGTCCCAGATGGTCGGGCCGCGCCCGTCTTGCTCAGGGGCGCCTTCGATTTGGTATCTACCCCGAGTCAGTGCTCATATGCATGGATTGGAGGACAGAGGTTCGGGTGGGAGCACGTACGCGGCGGTGGCAAAGCCCCAGAGGAAATCCTTGGGTAAGGACATGTTTGCTTGTCCGAGTTCCCGGTTGTGTACGCCAGAGATGTACTAGACGCGTAGAAAACGGGCTCAGCCGAGCAAACCAAGACACGCAACGCAGACGGCTTCCTCAAGACGTGAGTTGCTCGATGGAAGCGCATCTACCCCGTTAAATAGCCAGCCAAACGGTCCGGTCCGTCACTCGAGGACTCGGCTCGTATATAGCCGGAAACGGGCCACGCAGAGGGCCATCAATGGCAAACATCCCCATCGCCCGCGTATCGGTCCGCGACAACCGGCCCCGGCCCACCAATTGGGCGCGGCGGCTATGGAACTCGACCGTTGACAGTGCCTGTTAGGGTGGGGTGTGCTTCGAGGGTGTGGTGGGGAGGGATGGAAGAGGTGACCCAACGGCGGGGTAAATCGACGGCCCCCAACCTGACGTCGATACGTCGGCCCGTCTATCCGGCAGAATGCCCTCGCGCGATCTACAGTACGAGTACAGTACATACTCGTACAGGGCGGGAGTTGTACGAGCACTGCAAGAAGCAGTCAGGTCTGACAATGATTGCTAAGCCGTCTCGTCTTGCGACCATTGCTCGGCTCCAACGGCTGCTCACCCGTCGAACCCGCGGCTCGTCGGGAACACATCCCGCAATTCGTGGCGCTCCCGCTTCACCCAGAATCTCCCAAGTCACGTTGGGCAACACCCGGCATCTTCGGCAACCGGCTGCCCTCTTCGTCTCCCAGATAGCTACGAGGTACACACGTGTGTACACATATAAACACCTCGTCTACGGCCGTAAACTGCGCCAAATACTCCCTCACATTGAACACTCCTGTGGCTGTTTCGCAGTGTCTCGTGGCCGTGATACCGTGACCTTGCTGGAACCCGTCGTCCCAATACAATGCCATAACGGCTTAGAGGCCTCCCTCGACCCTCACGCCGGTCAAACCATACATCATCAGACATACTCCTACCTCCCGTTCAAACAAATGCCCAACAACGCCGCCAGCGGCCACTCTGATCCGCCAGGTCAGCGCACATGACGAAAACTTCAGACGACGCCCGAGGATTCAGCACCGAACCGTCGCCAACTAGTCACCCCGGTCCTGCAGTTTCCGCTTCCCCGACGATGCCGACCCAGTCTCCATCTCCACGTCGTCGCTCGTGTCGCCGTTCTCGCCGCCATCCGTGTACTCGACAATCTCCCACTCCACCTTGACGTTCCCGTCCTCCGACCGCTGCACCCCCTGGCTGCGCCGCATTCTGCCCAGCCGCGTGCCCTCGACCATGCCGTCGAACCAGGGCACGCCGAAAGACTGCCGCAGCGCCGTGGACTGGGACGGCGTCGCCGCGGCGGGCCGCTCCTCTCCTTGTTCATGCTGCTGCTGCTGCTGCTGCTGCGATTCCAGCTCGCTCTCTTCGGGTATGAGCCCCATGTCCTCCAGGTCGCGGATGTCCTCGCGCAGCAGGCTCCCCAGCGTGAGGTTGATGTAGTCGGCCTCGCTCATGGGATGCTCAGACCAGTACGACAGCGGCGTGCCGCAGAAGCCGCAGAAGTGGCGCTTCGAGTGCTGCTGGCTGGGGTGCGTGTACACGCGCCGGATCATGGTGTGCGTCTCGTCGGGGAAGAAGGCAAAAGTCGTGCTGTGGTACCACGCCAGAGGCACGCGGATGTAGGCGGCGAGGGGCGTTGCCAATGGGATCTCTGTCGCCGTCGGCCATCACGTCAGCATGCTGTTCCGCGCCCATCACGCGTCCAGGACAGATGGAATCACACGTACGGTGAACTGGCTCGGTGTTGAACAGGACCTGTGCCTCGCTGACACTGCCCTGCGGCACGACGATGATGTAGCGGTTCCGACCGCATTGGCAGCCACCCCGCAGCGGTCGCAGCTCGCTCATGGCGTCGGGAGTGTCGGGCGTCGGCGGATTCGATCCGGGGCTCCTCTTGAAGCAGTCGTCGAGGATCGCAGGCGGATGGCGGCACGACGGGGAACTCGGGCGACGATGAATGTACGGATGGATGGATAGAGGGATGACTGGGGTTGTGAGAGCGAGCCTGAAGAGGAGCAGCTCTGGGTGGCCTGTTTTGGTGGTGGCCAGTGACGAAAGTGGTCACTGTTGGTGGGGCAGCTGGAGCGGGCGTCTTACAGAGCTTGGCTCTGCTGCTCCACTACGTGCAGCTCCTCGGGGTGGAGCCTGGAGCTGCATCCACGATGTCATGGTGCCGCTGATGAATCAGCTACCCTAGGTAGGTAGAGGCGATGCTCGTCCAGCAGATAGGCGCTCGACTCGATAAAGGTTCTGATCGGCTCGTTGCAGGCAAGTTTCTCTTCTGCTCACTCATCCCATCCATATTTGCTACCGTGGCCAATATCAACCCCGTGCCTGCTGCAATAATGGGCGCCCTCACCATCCACGACACTTTCCCCATCCCCGACACCAACACCTCCATCCCACGCCTCGGCTTCGGCGTATACCAGCTCTACGGCCAGCCCTGCCAGCAGGCCATCCTGGCCGCCCTCGCCGCCGGCTTCCGGCACATCGACTCGGCGCAGCTCTACCGCAACGAGTCCGAGGTCGGCGCCGCGGTGCGGCAGTCGCCCGTTAAGCGCGAGGATGTCTTCCTGACCACCAAGATCCGCGCCGCGACAGGCAGCCCCGAGAAGACGTACCAGAGCGCCCTCGACAGCGTCGAAAAGGTCGGCGGCGCGGGCGGCTACGTAGACCTCTTCCTCGTCCACGTCCCGGGCTCCAGCCGCGAGGCCCGGGAGGAGCTGTGGAAGGCCCTCGAGAGGCTGCACGGCGAGGGCAAGGCCAAGGCCATTGGCGTGAGCAACTTCCGCGTGCAGCACCTTGAGGAGATGAAGGAGTATGCGCGCATCTGGCCGCCCCATGTGAACCAGCTCGAGGTAGGACGCCGGCACGCCGTCTTGTACGTGACTTACACGAGTACGTGCTGACCAGCGGCAGCTCCACCCCTGGTGCCAGCAGCGCGACCTGGTCCAGTTCTGCCGCGACAACGGCATCGTCCTGCAGGCCTACAGCCCGCTGTCCTGCGGCGAGCATCTCGGCGACAAGGCGCTGGGAGCCGTGGCGGCCAAGCATGGGAGGTCGCCCGCCCAGGTGCTGATCCGGTACGGGCTGCAGAAGGACTGGGTGCCTCTGCCAAAGAGTGGTAACCCCGACAGGATCAAGCAAAACGCCGACGTCTTCGACTTTGCGCTCGACGACGACGACATCAAGGTGCTGGACGGGCTGGACAAGGGCCCCACTGGCGCTCTGTTCCCCGCCAACGTGAAATGAGACGATGAGCATACGACTTCCATAGACTGGCAATTCACTTGCCGTGCGGCTCGGATATGATGGATGCGATACAAGACATGATCCTATAATAGACCAAAATAGGTATCTCCAAACCCCTTTGCTCGCCCCCTTTACGCCTTGCGGCCGTTCTTTGCCCATTCGCGCAGGTCGTTCTTCTTAATCTTGCCCGTGCTCGTCTTGGGCAGCTCCGGCACAATCTCCACCTCCCTCGGCACCATGAACTTGCTAATGTTGCTCTGGTGCTTGGCCCACGAGATGACGTCCTCGCCAGCCACTTTCTTGCCCTCCTTGACCGTGACGAACGCCTTTGGCCGCTCTCCCCAATGCGAGTCTGGGACAGCGACGACTCCGGCCTCGAGGATGTCGGGATGCTGGACGAGCATGCTCTCGAGTGCCACCGACGAGATGTTCTCGCCACCAGAGATGATGATGTCCTTGGCACGGTCGAGGATCTGGGCGCTGCCGTCAGGGTGCCACACAGCGAGGTCGCCCGAGTGAAGGCCACCTCCCGCAAACAGCTTGCGCGTCGCTTCGGCGTCCTTGTAGTACCCCTTGGCGCAGATGTTGCCAAAGAAGACAATCTCTCCAATCTCCTGGCCGTCCTTGGCCACGTCGATGTAGACACCCTCGGGCTCGTCCGGCTTGATGACACGGATGGGAAGGCTGGTGATGAAGCCGTGCCCCTGGCGAGCCATCTTGGCATATTTCGCCTGGGTCGGCAGGTCCTCCCACTCGGGCAGGTAGTAGCATTTCGTGATGGGGCCATACGTTTCTGCTTCTTATTAGCCAGTGAAGTGCGTACGGAGCTGTATATGGAGACCCACCGGTCATGCCATACACGTGTACTGGCATGAGGTTCAGGCCCGTCTGGCAGACGTTAGTATCCATGTCCCATACCGACGAATGCATGACCGTAGTACCATTTGCTCAAAGAGATGGCCGCTGGGCGGGCTGGCAGCGACAGTCACTTGGACGGGCCGAGGGAGCTTCTCGGCCTCTTTCGCCGCCACGAGCAGGGTGTTGACCGTCGGTGCCGCGTTGAAGTGGGTGATGCCCTCTTCTTTCAAGAGCTTCCAGATGAGGGGGTAATCGATCTTTCTCAGGCAGACGTTGACGCCTCGGACGGCGACCACTGACCAGGGGAACGTCCACCCCATGGCATGAAACCTGCAGCTTGGTCAGCATCGGTTCAGCAATTTGATGGAAGTAGGGAGTAGATACATGGGCAGCGTCCACAGATACTTGCAACGGCCAGTGTTGAGACCGGATTCGATGATGTTGCCAACAGCTGCCAGGTAGGCGCCGCGGTGGGTGTAGACGACACCCTTGGGTCGGGAGGTCGTGCCTGACGTGAAGGGAATGGCAAGCATGTCGTCCTCGTTGTTGGCCTTGGACTGGAGGCCAGCCCAGCCGCAGCCGCCCTGTGATCGATCATGGGCCTGCCCTTCCAAGACGGCTTCGTTGAAGGGTCCGCAGCCGGGCCCTTCAGTCTTGTCGGTGTCCTATAGAACAAGCCGTCAGCTCAGGTTGATTGGCAACGACCGACGCATTCCAAGGCATACCAGATCGATAATCAGCGGCACATTGCTGTGTTTCCTCTTGTACGTCTCCAGCAGCCCCTCAAACTCCTTGTCCACAATGATGCAGTCAACCTCGGCAAACTCGAAGATGTAGGCAATGTCATCCTCTTTAAGTCTGTAGTTAGCCGGAACGACAATACCTCCACCCGCGACGATACCGTAGATGGACTCGAGGAAAGCCGGGGTATTGGGGGCCAAGATGCCGACTCGGGTGTGGCCGCGCTTCTTCAGGTAGTAAGCCAGTCCTATGGCACGGGCTGCAAAGTCCTTGTACGAGCGGCGGATGGTGACCCCATTGGTGGTGATGTGGAAGATGGCTTCGGCATTGGGCTCGACGGCGGCGGCGCGTTCCAGGAAGAATGTTGGTGATAGGTGGTGGATGTGTGGAGGAGCCGGAGCCGATGGCAACAGGTGGTTGAGGATGGAGCGGATGCGGGAGGGAGGGCCAGACATGGCGACGGCAGCAGCAATCCCAGAGCCAGCAGGTTATGGGGATGTGAGTTTGCGGGTATTCCGAGCGAAGAAAGGACAGCGACGTGAAATAAGAATGAGACGGGATGAGAGGCGGGCGGCTGTGATTCGGCTCAATCTTGGGTATAGCCGCTTCCTGTGGGCCGAGACGGCAGGCAGCTGGCGGCTTCCCCGCGGGTCGGCAACGGCTACGGTGCCGGGTAGGTCGGGGTGCTGTGGGACCCCCGCATAATACATAGCTAGGTACTCGTAGGTACTTGGTGGCCCTCGATGGCGGTGGCCTCAACCATATCTTCGCTTCGAGCGCGGAGGTTCATAGAGCGGCATGTGGTAGCTGCATGATATCAAAGACCTCCAGGGGTGCCGGAATTCGCCGCAATGACTGGCCATATGATGCACTCTGAGACATGACCTAGGTACGGATGCTTCCTCAAGCTGGGCTGAGCAGCACGGGTCCATAAAAGCCTCCTTGCTGAGTCAGGTCACTGTACTCCGTACGGAGTAGCACGAAAACAATCATGCAGAGAATAGCATCGTGGTAGTTCTCGGCTCAAGCATGGAGGAATTAGAATGTCGAGGGACGGAGAGTAGCCAGACTTGTTGCGTTCCAGATCAGATGACTTCTTGACAGATCCAGCCCTACATCGACGAATGCCACAGAGAACCCGGTTCCAAAAACAGCAGGGTTGATTGGCATTGGATGTGGTGCAGTAGCTCGATGCACGCATAACAGGTGGATAACTGTGGTGGAACTCCCAAGATGCATGGTCCAGGACTCCAGGCGGCCCTCCTCCACTGATGGCGCACTGGCCTGTCACGCTCAGTATTAGCGCCATCGCTGACGGAGCTCCATCGTCAACTGGTGCCTCGCGACTCCATCCGGCTTCCATCATTCCCATTCCTTCGTCACCTATCCTTCCTCGTTACGCGCCTGTCGGCCGACTGACCCCCTGCTTGCTGTACACCGCGAGAACCCTGCGTCTGCGTCAATTCCGCTGCATCCCGATCCTCAGAGCCGCATCCGGCGACGGAGACTCGCCTTGCCCCTCGCCCGTCCCGTCGTCCGTCAGTCTCGCTCGACTCTGGCAAGCGCACCGCAATTAGACTTTGCGGGACGAAAGAGGCTCCCGTGGCATGCGCCATTTAGGCCTACGGACTATGCGGATCTGATCTGGTATGTCTTACCTGCTCTCTTTCACCACCGCGCGTCGTCGACCAGCCGTCGCAGCACAGCCCCAGCCCCGGATCCAAACCAACGGTACCACCCTCGCGGCCAGACCGGAGACTCACGCACGATGATAGTCTACCCTCCCTCACAGCGCTTCATGGCCTCCCAGGGCGGCTCCAAGAGCCCTCAGCCGGCGCGGCAAGGCGCCACGCGGATGCCCACGTACTCTCAACCCGCCAGCCGGGACGACAACGACAGCCTGAAACCGCCGAAACGAGCACACACATTCCACAACGGGTCCCCCGCCGAGCGGCATCGAGACAAGGCCGCCGCCCGTGATGGCGGCGACGCCCCAGATGCATTCGAGACGAGCCGGACGCTGACGGATGCCGACGACAACGTCGAGATCACGCGAGCCTCCGTCGACCTGAACGACCTGCCCATTGAGCTGATAACCTTGACTGACAGGTGTGTTGCGCGCCCTCTGCGGCCATGGCCCTGCACGTAGACGGCTGGTCTAACATGTAATCGCCTAGCTTCATCGAGTCTCTCGGGGCAAAGGTGCACGCGACGCCCCCAAGCATCGACAGGCTATCGCAGCTTTTCCAGGAATTCTACACGCTGGCGTCATCCCACATCGGCACCCACATCAGCGCCTTGGCCACCCGACAGAGCCGCGATGCCTCCCCCGCCCCCTCCGCCTCTTCCATGTCCTCCGCTGCCAGCAGACTACGGTCAAAGGCCACGTCCCTCGGCGCCAAAGACAAGCCCAAGGTGGAGGCAGAGCGACAGATGATCACGGCCGAGGAGCTCGCGGAGCGCAAGCGGGCCAGGAAAGCGCTCGAAGCCAGGCGCGGCGTGCTGGAGGAGGCAGTTGAAAGGAGGCTCTGTGAAGGCATATACAGTCGTATATACCGGCACAGGAGCACCCAAGACGAGGCCCAAGATGACAAGCTGCGGTCCAAGACTGCAGCACTGGCACTGGTCGGAATCGGCCTCGGCGACTTGGGGGTCGACACTGGTGATGAGCCGCCGCACACCCCCGAAGCTGGCGTGGACAGGGCCAAGGAGATCCGGGAGTGGCTCGGCCAGGCCAGGACCGACCTCACTCAGATGAGCGAGTCAAGGTATCCTCTTGGGAAGCTCAATCATCTCAAATCTGCGCACAAGAGTATAGTCGACACACTCGCTCATTTCCACCCGTCAGCGTCCGCCGACGAAATCATGCCCATGCTCATCTATACACTCATCACCTTGCCTCCGGAGAGCATCCACATCATTAGCGACCTCCATTTTATCCAGTACTTCCGTTGGGAGCCAAAGTTGACTGGCGAGGCTGCGTACTGCCTCACAAACCTCGAAGCAGCCATCAGCTTCCTGGAAACGGTCGACCTTGCCACCTTGCGGGCCGATGAGCATCCTTCAGGGCCGCCCAAAAGCTCGACGCAGCCCGGCACGCCCAGGACGGAGACCTTCCCTCCTGCTTACCCTCAGGGGCTGACAGTCGCATCCAAGAGCGCCAGCGAAGCCACGATGGACGATGCCACAGCCACAAAACCTGCACCTTCTCCATCTGGCCTCAAAGCCGCGAGCACACTCAGGAACCGACGGCTCAGTGATCTCGTTAATACCCCGGCGCAGGCCCTTGGCGCGGCTAGTGATGCCGTCTTTAGCACAGCAGACCACGGGCTCAAGACAATCTCAACCAGTCTCGGAGACAGCTACTCGTTCCTCCTGGGGAAGCTCCGTGAGAACCAGCAGGGCCCCAAGGAATCGATTGTCGTCCCTCGCACTCTCGACGATGCACGCAAACTGGTCAGCACCCCGCCGCCTGACGAGGAGGACAACGGCAGCGGTGCGGGCTCGACGGTCGGTGCCGAGGACGCCAAGCAGCTGAAACACCCACCAGTGCGTGAAGATCGAGTCTTGAATATGATTGGCGGCCGTCGGGATGCCAGCGTGGACAGTGCCAAAAGCGAACGAAGCGCATCGTCGTCCAAGAAGGTGCTCTTTGCCGAAGAGCCGAAGAGCTCGACATCCTTTCTCTCGCCTGGCCAGAGCCCCGCCGTCCTGGAGCAGATGCGGAACCTCGGGAGCACGTTCAACCCCATGGCTCGGCTGTCAAACATGGGCATGATGAGAGGCTTTGGGCGCAACGTAACGCCGACAAGCACTCCGAAGGAGAGCGGCAAGCCCGCGGACGGCGGTGACTTGGCATCTGTAAGCAACACCCAACCGTCATTTTGCTCGCCCAAAACCGCTAATCCCACCCGGCAGGCTTTCCCAGACATTGCGGCTGCCCTGCCACCCAAGGAGCCCCCCAAGATTCCTCCCCCGAACAAGCGGTTCATGGAGCTTCAGAACCCCGGCGAGCTCCGGCTCGGCGAAGTGCTGGACCTGTTGAGGGACTACCGCCGCCTGGCCGGCGCCCTCAAGGACATGGGTGCCTTTGGGGAGAAGTGAGCCATGTTGTTTCTATTGGTTATCTGGCGCTCGAACGGCGTTTGCATGTTGCTTTGTTTACCTGGGAGTTTCTTTGTCTCGGCTGCGAGAAAGGGGTTGGCATAGACTGGGCTTGCGTATCTATCCTGGGCGGGTTGGCGAGGACAAACGGCACTTTTTTCATCAACTCGAATTTCTGGCGACTGATAGATGGTTAATGCATATCCCATGAGCCTAGTTAACGCAAACAAAAGGCTGAAGTAAACAACCGCAACTGGGCATGAATATGTACAAACGTGCTGAATCATGCACGGAACTGAAGAGAAGAATATCAAATACACGCCAGATAGATGCACCCGTCGCTCCCTGTACATGGGCAGACGATAAACCAGTGTGTGACACGACGCCTCAAAGCCCGAGCTCCCGTCTATGGCCCATATCCGATGTTGTGCTCCCCGTACGCCGTTATTTTCAGTTTGCCATCCAAAGGAGAGGCAAGACAACCAAATAGCCTTTGCAGGCGTGCATGTCGATGTAGTAGATGGAGGGTGAGATAGTTGAGAGTCCCGTGCTGATCCTCGTGGGCTCTCGAGGCAAGAGCTGTCACCGCCCCGGGTTCGTCTAAAACGCAGTCGAGGTCCTTCGCGGCCTGTGGCGTGCCGATCCTGCGCTGGGTAGGGCAGCCAGCTCGCCCATTTCGTCTTCGAAGATGGGCTCTGTGTATGTCCTCGGCGACAGCGTCGGCCCCGCGTTCGTTGAATCCGTAGACCCGGTCCTGTTGTGGGAGGGCGGTGTCTCGCGAGGCACCACAGGGCCGGGGTGCAGGAACTGCGTGATCAGGTTGCTATTGGTCCGCTCGCGGCTCTTGCTACGGGTCCGACCGGTGTTGGTCCCCTGACGCTGGAGTCCGGTTGTGGTGGCGCCTGATACTCTGGTGTTCACGCGGGCCAGGGTGGCCTCGGCCTCTTCGGCCTCCTTTCGGAATCCAGCTTCGCTGGGCAAGAGCACGGCCCGATCGAGGCCGTACGGGAGACCGCGGTGGCGGCCGCGGATCTGCATGGCGACGATGACGAGTTTGCCGATGACGGAGAACTGCGAGCACAGCGAGGCATTGACACCGGCCGCTCCCATGCTCAGCCCCACGGTCCCGTAGGCGCTGACCACCTCGAAGAGCACGGAGAACAGGTTGAATTTGCCGGCCTGGATCTGCCCTCCTTCACTGATGGACAGGATGAAGAAGCCCAAGAAGACGTACCACAAGTCGAAAGAGAGCTGTCGCCGCAAATGGCTTCCGACGTAGTTTAGGGCGCTGGCGTCGGTGTCGTCCTCCAGGTCCTTGTCGTGGTATACGCCGAGAGACCTTTCCTCGTAAACGTTGGTTCGTCGGATAGAGATGGCGATGGGGAAGACGGAAATGTACATCATGATCATGTACAGGACTGGCATCGCCGGGTGCAGGTCCGCCAAGTTGACGGCCGAGAAACCTGCCGTCCTGGTGGAAGCAGCCTGGAAGAAGCCGATGACGACGCGATTGTTGAGCGGCAGCAGGCTGATGGGTTCCGCACCAAGATCGAGGACGATGAAGAAAAGCAAGTCCAGCGCATTCAGGACGACAAGGATCCAAAACAGCCACCAGTTGGGGCCAGAGGGGAACAACAGCGTGAAGCAGCGACGCGGATGGTCGAGCAGAAATCTTAGTTCCTCCCACAAGCCGGATCTCTTGGGAGTGATCTTTGCAAACACCCAGATCATGAACCGCAGCATGACCGGGAAGCCGGTGTTTCCAATGATGATGAAGAACCACATGATCATTAGGGCATACTCTGATTTCTGAAAGGAGATCATGCTGTCTGGCGTGAGGGTGAAGCCGACATCCATGAAGGCCACATTGGACGTGAAGAAACCCCACCAGGTCCTGGACACGCCGACATCTTCCACAATCTTGCCGTACTTTTCGTTGTGGAGAATATACGGCAGCAAACAGGAGAGTATGATGAGCTGAAATCCCCAGAAGTAGAGGAGGAGGATGATGGCCAGCGTGCGGAGGGAGCGGTACTCGATGCCACCGAGCTCCTCGCGCTGCTCAAACGTCAGACCGATAAAGTTCGAATTTCGGGCGATTGTCGGCGTATAAGAGAGGTATGGCATGTCCTCTCCCTTTTCTCGGGACAAGACAGATCTGATGGTGTCCATGGTCCGCGTCCTGACAGGACGAGGGGGCTTCTGCTCGCCATCCTCGTGGAGCTTCTTCTGCCTAGAGTTGAGAATGCGGGGCTTTCGAAACCGCAGCGCATCAAGCGTGCCGCCGACAGCTTTGGCATCGTCTGCGACTTCGTCCGCGACCTCGCTTTTTCGGTGCCTCTCTGGCTCTGCGATTGTGATGGTTGGCTGTCGGTCACGGATGTTTCGTGAATCGATGGCAGCAGGATCAACCCGCGAGTCCACCGTCCCGGACCTGGCTAGGGCCTCCTCGTCATCACGGGGGTCATCGACCTGGAGCCGCCTAGGTCCCAGGCCCCTCTCCGCGTCTCGCGGCCCGGGAATGCGCAAGACCTCGTTGTCCTGGTTCCGTTGCCGCTCCAGAATGGCAATGTGCTCAGCGGGGGTCCGGTGCGGCGGGACCTTGAGGGCGTCCTCTCCCATGCCATCACTCCTCTTGACGGTACCGGCGAACGTGATCGCGGTATGGCCGGCCTGGCCGTTGTCTTCGACTTGCCCCTCGTTGAGCCCCCCCAATGGCTGGCCGTTTTGTGTAGCACCCCGTTCATGTACGGCTTCGCTCGGGTGCTCCAGTGGGCTGGTCTCTACTCCGCCATTGGAATTCTCGTCCGTCACCGTGGTCGTATCGCTCTCGTCGCTCTTGGCCACGGCTGGGGGCTGAGGAGGGTGCGCGTTAACGTCGTCCAAGAGGATGCCATCGTTGGTGATCCTCTGCGTCCGCCCGTTATGCGGCACGACGGTTATATCTCGTCCATTGACACCCTGGACGGGCATGGCGGCCCGCTCCACGTCGGCGCGAGCCTTGGACTTGGACTTGGTCAAGGTGGGGCGACGCTGGCGCACCTCGCGGACCCAAACCTGGAATCGCTTCTCGAACCAGTACAACCGCAGAAACACGACACAGGCATGGAGGGTGATGGGGTTGGATGTCATGGCGAAGAGATAGATCATGCCCTGTTGGAAGCCATTGAGCAGATTGACGTCGACGGGGTTCAGGCCAGCCTGCGTGTTGGCGCCGCTGGCAAACATCAAGGCGTCAATGTACGCCAGCTGGCCCTTGCCGGAGGCGTAGATGGCAATCGAGGCGACGATCGTTGCGCCGATGATCCAGAAGTCTGCAGCATCCTGGGTCAGCAAGTCTCAATGCCACGTGGGGGGGTCAACAAGGACGCGGGTGACACGGACAGTGGGCCGAAATGAAGTTGAAGTGCGGCTTCTTGGAAACAAACGAAGGCTTGATGGCCTCGAGCTGCGTCCAAATATAGTGGCCCGTCCCCTCCAACATGGCTGGAAGTTTGGGCGCCATGGTCGCGCAGGAGCACGGGAATAGGTGGTAAGGTGGTGTGGTTCAGATTCAGATCTGCTGAATCAAGGCAGGCGGCCGCCGCAGCTTTAGATGCACGGCGAGCAGTGGTGGGTGTGACGACGGGTCGCCAGCGAGCGGTTGCTGCAGGTTTGGGTAGGTTGCTTGGCGGGTGGCTGTGAAGAACGCAGTGGTCTTGGGTCTTGGTAGATCAGCCGTGAGTCCAGTCGAGGGACATCACATGCAGGGCAGGAGGCCAGAGAGGCATATTGGTGCAACGACGAGACTGGACGAAGACGAGGACGAGGACGACACTGGACGGCGGCGCAGGGGACAGGTTGCGGCGCGGCGGCTTATGGTGTTTTGATGTTGAACAAGACGGTCCGCGACAGCCCTGTTCAAGGTTTGCGTGATCCCTGCTGCGCGGATGCAGGTATGCGGCTGCAGAGGGTTTCGAGAGGCAGCCCGGGGGGGG
>JALHBX010000699.1:0-21976 GCA_024340025.1 Tolypocladium tundrense | reverse complement strand
AGTCGCAGCGGCTTGACCAGTGTCAAAGGCCTGCTGACATAATTTGGGCACCCAGGTGCCCATTCTGTTTGGGCACCCGGGTGCCCATGTAGCAGTCGCCGTCGAACGTCACGGGGCATTTGACCGATCGGCACATGTGAATCAGCGACCACTCAGCAACATTCTTGCCAGGTCTCCAGATACAGCAGCTTTAAGGCGAATACTGAGCCGCGCCACTATCTACAATTCATCGGCCAGAAATCTCGACCTTGGCACTCAAGTGACAGGCCTAAGCACACTACTGTGGCAGGCAGCGAATCTGGTACAGTTGGTCGCAGAGCGCTGTGTCTCAGCGCCTCCAGTTTTCGTTAGCGCGGGACAGAACGGCGATCAGCTTGCTGGAGACCAAACCAATTGAGGCACAATTCACTTCTACACCCTGCTGTACATAACACCGGATTCTGCATGGGTGCCGCGCCATGAACAGAGCGACAGACCAGCACGGAATAGCCAACGCATCAATCGCCAGTGGGATACAAAAAGGAGACTGACCCAATTGTTAACTTCTACTGCGAAGCACAGGTGGCTTGTGCTGGCTTCGAAATACGGATCTTTCATGTTGGGGCGTAGCGAGGCTGTCCTTGGCCACCCATCTGGCAACTTGGAAAACGGCCCAACACCCAACACCAGGATGGCACAGTGAATTCGAGTCTTATTCTAGCATGAGTAAGGCCGTTGCCCAAAAATCTGCAAGGTTAACAGATGGGGTATAATAATTTGAAGTCGCCTCACCATTTGACATGCGGTCTATATTAGCCGGGGCCAGAACACCCAAGAAACTATTAAACCCCCGATGCAACATTTATAACAGGGCCAGCGGATCGTTCAGACGCCGTCTCCTCATCAAGTCGACTGCCCTGCATGCCTCCTTTGATGGTCGTAGTAACAAGGCCTTCGTCTCGGGAGTTGGGTCTACTCTCGCCTGATCCCACAGGTTCCGTGCTGACTTGTACGTCATGGCGCTGGTATATTTTGAGGGAGATTCCATAGGCCTTGTTGATTTGCTCCTGGCTGTCCGATGGGTCCACGTCGACACCATCCCCGCTGGAACTGCGGCCCGCGCTCCGGGTGTTTCTTTGGGCTTGGGATCGAAAGGAGGACGCCGGCAGTCCGCTTCGTGTTTTAGAGGCATCACTGCTACCAATGAAGGATCTCAGGTTGAACAGGCGGCGGAACAGCGTCCATGTTAGCGGCAGGTTAGCCACGATGATGGCCGTAGACGACTCGCGGATGTACCAGAACGTCCATTGCGATCCGTAAGGCTCGCTGAAGCTGTAGTATTTGTTCAGAATTGCACAGAGAATCTAAGCTCGGTTAGTACCTCCCAATCCATAGCAGGCGAAGACAGGGCCGCCACGAACAGTGAACCCGCCAAGCGCAAAGACGCCGATGAGTATCATCTTCTTCCTTATAGCAATCCGAGACTGCAGGAAAATGGGCATCGGTATGAGAATGATCATGATATCGGAGGAAATGTTGAGGACGGCGTTGGTTATTAGGTGGTTGGTGGCAGCGGAGCATTGAGCTATAGGTGCGTGTTAGCCGGGCGTGCGCCGCTGCTGGAAGAGCAATAAACTCACGATTGTCTGTAGGGACGGCCCAGTACTCGCTGAACGGCCGGCACCATACCCCCAGGTACAGAACCTGCATCAACACGAACCCAATTGCGACATAGGCAGCCACGATCTTGACAGCAAGGTTTGCCCTCAAGCTCAGCCTGTTCCTGTGTTACAAATGCGTCCAGATTGACCGCGACCGCGTTGAGGAGGAGGCGGATACATACGTCAAACGGTAATACATCAGCAGCAAGCAGGCCTTGACGATCCAAATAGTGAGGAGCTGCATCTGCTCCGTTATCAGAACCATCTTGGAGCCGAACACTCGTTGTTCAATGTCTTCTGGCGTGAGCGAGGCTGGGTGGTTCGGATCGATAAGGTTACTGTTGGTGTTCGAGATGATGTTTATGGAGACGATGAGAACTGTGTCGGTTACCTAACCTGGCCATTAGAACAGCTGTGCCCGTGGCTCGGCCCAAGAGGCAAACCTACCATGGCCAACATCATCAAGTAGTCGTCGGTCTTCAGTTTCTGGACTGATCCCCGCAGAAGAACCTGGGAGACCCTGGAATGATACACAGACATCGATCAGATCGGTTCATCGATTGAATGGATCCAGGGAAACCAACCGACATGACTTACATTCTGATGGCGACCACCAGCCAGGTCAGTCCGTACCAAGTCCATGACTCTGCCGCAAGACTGGACATTGTGACGGCGATCGACTCATCCGAGCACGCCGGTGACGTTGGGGCTGGACGAGATTGAAACTTGCCTGGCATGCAACCGCGGGAGCACCCAGGGTAGTAATAATCGCCCGCATCTTGCACATGACGCAAGGGTAGTAGGTAAAGAAGAACCTCAAACCAGAAAGAAAGGGGTTGTGGGGGGCTCTACTCCGTAGAGGTGTCGATCGTCGACAGCTGTTGGTGCTGGCCAGCCGCTGGGCCTATAGCGTGTTGGCCAGCATCACCATCAATTGCTTGGCTGCTTGAGGCGCCTGCTAGTTATACCAGCCGCATGCAACCGATTCCCTAGAACACCCTAAAGAGTCGTCGAGAAGACCAAGTCGCCGAGCTGCCCCGCTCTGCCAGTTGTTGTTGAACCCTACTGTGGGTGGCAGCGATTAAACCGGCTGTCAGTCTTCGTCAACGTGAGATCCCAGACGAATGGCCTTCCGAGCAATATGAAGCGCACTCCGAACAGGCTGACGTCTGTCGCTTCGAGATTCAGCCCTGCTGCAACAGCTCAGGTTCACCTCTACGAGTACGAAGTACTTCGTATGGAGCAACATTGCCTCCACGAGTCATGGCATTGTGGGGCCGCCTTCTGATGTCAGGGGATTGATGGGAACGAGGCAGAATCAACCCACCCACAGTGGCGCGACCCCAAACAGACCTGGAGCCACAAAGAATTCAGCCGGGCGGAAGGAGGGCGGCAAGACGGGTAACGGAAGCCGTGCACTTTGCTCCGCTCCTAGGGCAAAAAAGCACTTCATGTTGGCGGCAGCAGATGCGTGCGTCCTTGGCATGGTGAGCCATGATTATGGTTGACTGGCAGCCGACAACCGGCAGCTGCCATTCCACGTGCGTAAATGAACTTGTATCATAAAGAGCCAGCCACGCACGCCCAAGCCACGCCTTGGAACAATTACCCCTTGACAGGTTCGGAACCATTGGTTCGCCATGACAATAGTACAGATACGGAGGGTGCGCCCAAACCATGTCGATACATGTGCCATGGGCGGGATTCAATCTTGTTTCGCAAGCTGGTAATATTAGAGGGGCTCTGCTCTGTACTTGATCACTCCAGCCCAGATAGCTACGAACATCAGAACATGAATCCGACGGCTTCCGCGGTTCTCACTCAGCACTAGAATTCACTTCCGAAGGGTAACGGACTGCTTTGCGCCTCACTCCCTGGTAGACCTGTCGCAGTTGTCGCCACCCGTCGAGAATTGGAAAGAATCCAGCCACCAGCATCGTGCACCACACCCAGATGATCGAGACGACGATCCACGCAATGAAGAAGCCTCGTCCGAACACGTACTTCGAGGCATACATCGGAAGCGGCCTGTCACAACTCATTAGTCGGCGGATGATGCAGGGGGTCGAGACTGTGGCTTACCAGAGAACCCAGTGTCCCAAAAAGGTCGCACCAGCCCACAGGGCTGCAAGCCTTCCCCATCGCTTGAGCTTGACCTTGTCGTCCGAATACCTCTTCACAATCTCCTCGTGCGCCTTAGTGTCTTCATCCGAGTCACCAGCGGGGCTTGTGGAAAAAGCAAGCCGCTCGTTTCGAAAGTCTGCCCAGTCATAATTGGCGGGCTTTACCAGCGAGATGACAACTGAAAACAAGCCAGGACTGAATGCAGACGCAACAGTGCCGTAGACGCATGGCAGAGTCTGTCCCGTCGAGGCCACACTGACGTCTCCGTACAGCGCTGACGCGGAGCCCAGCCAAACACCGATTCCAGTTGCCATGCCGAGGAGTGGCGAGATGACGGCGGCTGCTTTGGACTGCTTCTTCCAGAGGATGGTAAAGACTGTCGGGAAGATACCAGGGCACGTCAAGACTCCAAGCATGTAGAGGGTCCACCCCAGATCGACCTTGCCGTAGTAAAGGGCAGTGGAGAAGGCTGCTGAAAAGGCCCCGAAAGCCACCACTCCAATGTGGCTCCAGCGAATGGCATCTCGGTCGCTCGCGTTCCGATTAAAGTACTGCCGGTAAATGTCAAAGCTGATAATGGAAGACACGGAGATGACTTGTGCGCTTATTGTCGACGTGACGGCCATGAAGGTGATGAGAAGCACGGCGATGGCACCGCCTTTGCCAGCAATGGCAACAGCAGCATATGGCAGGACCAGTCCGTTTGAAACCTCGCTGGCGGACATGCGCCTCGGAAACGTTGGGAAGCGCTCAGTATCTTCCAGCCCTAGGGCCGCAAAGCTCATTATCGTCCCCAGACACCATGGGATCGCGAAGTACGCAATGCCACCGATGATGTACCCAGGGACAACGGCGTGAGGTGCTGCACTAAAGGCTTTTGCAAAGAACCCTGTGTCGAGTAAGACCAAACCAAAATTGGCGAGGCTTTTAAACATGGAGGTCAGTACTTCACTATCTATAGATGTCCGCCTCTGGGTTAACTCACGTGTGTATTATTCCGAAAAGAATGGCCTAGACAGAGTTCATGAGCAAGCAGGACCCCAATCACAGTAGCTATGTCACTCACATCTTTGCTCGTCATTGTCAAATAAGACCCTCCCTGATTGCCGGCGACGGGACGCGACTGGCCAAG
Organism: Tolypocladium tundrense; assembly: GCA_024340025.1. Lineage (NCBI taxonomy): Eukaryota > Fungi > Ascomycota > Sordariomycetes > Hypocreales > Ophiocordycipitaceae > Tolypocladium > Tolypocladium tundrense. Next base: position 17,080 of record JALHBX010000699.1, on the reverse strand, counting down.
GTTGACCATGATATCGTACAGGCCACCGAGAGAACCAATTTCGGGAACAACAAAAGTCTTGACGGTGAAGAAGCATATAATGATTGTAATGACAAACGTATGAAAGTAGTCGGTCAGGAAAGTTGCTTTTATCCCACCGACGAAGGTGTACAACACAACGCCGACGGGCAAGAGAAAGGTTGCGGCGACGACGTGCATACCAGTCCTAAACCGTGTCAGTCATCGTGTCAGTCGTGTCGAACTGGACTCTACTCTTCTAAGGGGATGTCCACATACAAAGCGGAAATCGCAGCACTAGCTCCAAGAAGCATGTTTGCGATTGCAATGATATTGTTGATGAGGCATAAGACGATCCAGACAATGTGCCCCAGCTTGCCGTACCGTATTCTGACAATTTCGAGCAGTGTATGGGCCTCTGGAATTCTCATCTTGCATGTGATTCCAAGAACGGCGAAGAACACAATCATCGGAGAGCACCTGAGGAAGCAAGGTTAGCAGGGCCATCTCCTCTCCCCAAACAGCTAGCTGCGACTTACCCGGCTGCAAACCAGAACGGCCCGGCCACTCCAAAGTTGTAGCCTACCAAGGTGCTTCCCAGCATGGCAGTGCTCCAAAGCCAAGATGATATCACCGCGGATGCTGTCAATCCGGTACCAACACTTCGATTGGCTGTCATGAACATTTCGGTCGTCTTGTTGTCTTCGCCAACTGTCTTCTTGAGAAGGCGCGTTGTCGCCATCATCACCAGCGCAATCAAGAACCCAATCACGATAACGACTGCATATCCAGCTGCCTGCGGCAGCGGTGGTGCAACTGCGCCACTGGCATCAGCAGCATCTCGTCCGGTTAACCACATCGTCGTCAGATGTTAGGCGGTGTCAAAGTGGAGATGAGAGTTGAGGGCGGCCAAGCTTTATCGACCAACATCCATCATGAGATATAATCTATATTGTGATCTTGCTTCCGAACTCGGAACATGTTGTCTTCAATATTATCAGAAAGATGGCGGTTTCGTTCCTTTAGCTTCGATGACGCGATACCCCGGTCCGGGGTGATCGTCCCGATGAGACCTCCTGCGCAACTCCACGTGGGTTGCAAACTAAGCCCGGCAGATAAGTTGCGTGAGATGCTTCCCTGCATCAGTTGGCTAATCCTTGGCAGGTGAGACTAGCTCAACCGCGGCCAGTACGTTGGATGGTTGGCGGATTGCGTTTGCGGCAAACAGTATGGCGCCATATTACTTCGGACCTGACTACGACGCTTGAGGTAACACCAGGAACCGTACATCACTTATCGATTCCACGCCTATAACCGGTAGCTCAATATATATATGTGTTGCAATATCAATCGCAATATTATTCTGAAGCCTGTATCATTCAATGCCCAGCATTTTTGTCTAAACCAATTCATCTCCTCCGGATCAATCGAACGAGTGCCCCGCGAGCATCATGACTTCCGCAACCGCCCAAACAAACGGAAACACCAAAAAGAAGCTCATCCTCAACGCCTTTGTGGAATCTTGCAGTGGTCATCAGTCACCTGGGCTATGGCGGCATCCTCGCGACCGCTCGTGGAACTTCAATAATGTTTCTCACTGGGTTGAATTAGCGAAGCTATTGGAAAAGGGCAAGTTCCACGGAGTGTTCATTGCCGACGTCCTCGTAGGTCACCTGATCTGTCCCAGAATACCGCAGCGGTCACTAACTGTCTGACAGGGTGCGTACGATGTTTACAAAGGCCCACGGAACCCAGACCCTGCCGTGGTATCAGGAGCCCAGTGGCCTGTCAATGAGCCACTGGCAGTCGTTCCCGCAATGGCAGCAGCCACGAAGAACCTCGGATTCGGCGTCACCATAGCGACCACGTACGAGCAGCCATACCACCTCGCACGGCGATTGAGCACAGTGGACCACCTCTCCGGTGGCAGACTGGGTTGGAACATCGTCACCGGCTACCTCGACTCGGCTGCCAGGAATTTGGGCTACACTGAGCAACCAAAACACGACGAGAGATACGCCATTGCCGAGGAATACGTCGATGTTACCTACAAGCTCTGGTAAGGAGTTCCTCCGCATGGCATCGCGCCACTCTTCATCTGACCCGCGTCTCAGGCAATCGTCGTGGAGAGACGACGCAGTCAAGCTAGACCGCGATAACGGAGTCTACACAGATCCTAAGCTTGTTCGTACGATTGACCACGTCGGCAAGTATTATACGGTACCAGGCCCTCATATCTGTCAGCCATCGCCACAGCGGACCCCAGTCATCATGCAGGCCGGGACATCGAGTTCAGGTAAGAGCTTCGCGGCAAAGCACGCTGAGGCTGTATTCGTGGCTGGGCACAGCCCGTCGACTGTGGCCAAGAATGTTGCAGACATTCGGGCAACGGCCAAGGCTCAGTACGGTCGCGATCCCAGCTCCATCAAGTTCCTGGCCATGCTCTGTCCTATCATCGGCAAGACGCAAGATGAAGCCGATGCCAAGTATCGCGAGTTTCTGAGCTACGGATCGGAAGACGGCGCCTTGGCCCTGTTTGGAGGGTGGACGGGAATCGACCTGGCCCAGTATGGCGATGACGAGGAGCTTCGCCACGTCGAGTCCAATGCAATCCGCTCCGCCGTAGAGGCGTGGTCCAAGTCAACGCCTGGGGTGCCTAAATGGACAAAGCATACGGTCGCCAACCACATCAAGGTTGGCGGCCTGGGAGCCACTGTCGTTGGCACTCCAGACAAGGTGGCGGACGAGATGGAGAGGTGGGTCGCCGAGGCCGACGTCGACGGCTTCAACCTGGCGTACGCGCTTATGCCCGAATCCTTCGAGGAGGTCATTGAACATCTCTTGCCTGTTCTCAGACAGCGCGGTATCTTTTGGGACGATTACGCTGTGGATGGTGGAACGTACCGGGAAAACATATATGGTAAGAAGGGGGTTGCGAGACCCCCGGCTGATCACCCGGCCGCCATATACCACTGGAAAGCGGAGTGATTGCCAGAATGTTATAGTCAGAGTTTTGCAGTACCACAGGTAGCTTACTTCAGGGCGTCTGTTGGTGGTGCATGTTGGAATGCCTCTCAGTAGACCTAATCAAGCTGTCCTGATATCTTGCACTAATCTGTGGCGCGTCGCTAACGTGAAGGATGATGAGATACCTCGGAATAAACTACCGCATTCATCCTGGTCCGGCATGGCTGTGTCTCCCCGAGCAATTGTACGTACTCCAGCTGCCAGACGGTTTCTGGGTCGCAAGGCTACCAGTCCGCCCATCATGTGGTTGCGACACGCCAGCACGGAAACGATGACTGACCCAAGAGACTTTTGTTGACTCCAGGTCTAGAGGTCTAGAGACCCCAACTTATTAGGTAGGCACGGTACCTAGGGGTGGGGCCACGGGCAATTAAAGCTGGCGCCTGCTGTGGGATGTGCAAGTTAGGTACCTACTTAGGCAGTCAGATTGGGGTCGGGTGAGCGCCATCAGCACCAGCCACTCGATGCGACTTTGTGTTTCGACCTGTCACCACCGCTGGGAGGCATCAGCTATGACGTCGTTTGTGCAACTTCTTACTCGTAGGCATCACGCACACGAGATCAGGGCGGCCAAGGTTCATCCACGACTCCACGTGGTCTATTGTAAGTTGACGCCACCAACAGCAGCTGCAGTGTGGTTCGGTGTTGTCCAGGTCGCCACGGGTGTTTCGGCCCGTGCTCTGGCCTCGAGTTTGTGCATCGCTTGCATCACTTGACGCTTCAACCCTTTGTTCCTCGTTGCACCGTACTCACAAGCAACCAAGTTCACCAAGCTGCGAGGGAGCTGCACACAATCGGCACGACTCCACGAGCCCAGGGACTGGGTGCCACCAGTCTGACAGCGTCCATCTTCTCCAGCAGCCAGCACCCCGCACTCCCCGCCCGAAGACGACATGAATGAAACACACAGTACGAACACCACCAGGCCTCAGACCATTGACGGGAATGACGAGCCGCCCCCCGGGTACAGCGACGCGACGGAGCGTGGCCGTCCATCACCCAATGATGTCGACGTGACTGCGTCCTTCGCAGTGCTGTCGCTGTTGCGAACGCCGAAAACCCCCGATCCCGACATGTGTTTGGCGCACCTGAAGTTTCTCCATGCGCTTCAGGGTATGAAGGAGGATGTCGGGTACACGGATGGCCTCTGGAACATATGGGACAGTCGCGCCGACGACCTGAGGGAGGACCTGTCCCCGGGAGCCATCCCCGACGCCGACATGGCCAAGCTCACAGAGGACGACAAACGTAAAATCGCCCTCAGCAAAATTCGTGAGAAGAGATGGGCCGTCTTTGTCGCACGCGCCGTTGACCGCTATGAATCCTGGTGGCACAGCCTGTCCGGGGTCATGTTGAGGGAGGCAGACATGGAGGCCTCGGGCAGCCCCAGGTACTCTGGGTTTCCCTCGGATGGGACCCGAGCCGTCTGGGAGGAACATATGCTACCGCCTCTAGGTTCGTGTCTGCGGATGTGAAGGGGGACTCTCGGAAGCAGCTGACAGAAACTAGATGTCTTGATGGTTTTCCACGCGCACATGCTCAACCCGCGGGGATTCCTCGAAGACACCATGCGGCACGGTCTAGGCAAGTATTGGACTTCCGGCATGCCGTGGCACGTCCTCAATGAAGCCATCGACACCCGCTGCACCTACACTGTGTCTGCCGGGGCCAAACAGCATTGGACAACGCGGACTGGTCGGTCCTGGGCAAACCAGGACGATTCCCCGACCAAGAGCATCAAGTGTCCATTCTGCCTGCGAGTAGACGATGTACCGTGGACGACGTGCGGAATGGACGAAGGTGCAAAGCCAGACCGGTACAAAGACTCCTGCTAACCGTATCCGCCGGGGCCTCGATGCTGACTGCTCGCCAGGTCGCCTGGGCTGGTCGGGCGTGGCTACGGAGATGGCCAGTTCAGTCATTCATGCTCCACGTGTGAGCGTGGGAATTACAAGGAGCTCCTGTCTGTTTCCAAGTTTGTGCAAGACGCAGCTCTGCTTCTCAGCCGCTCCGTTCCCATGCCAGGCACGCTACTCGACCCGCAAACCGGCCGACCGGACTGCATGCCCTCGCCTCCAACTTTGCAAAAATGCCCACTTATCTTTCCGAACCGGATGATCCAGCTGGGTCTACGCATCAAGATAATGGACCTGCTGCGGTTCGACGGCGATCCGCACCCCACCATGGCGACGGTGCGGACAATGATAGAGGAGACGATCGGCGATGACCAGCGACTCCGCCAGATTTTCGGCGTAACCATCTGGGAACGGTATCGCTTGCACCCACAGTCCAAGGTATGCGTCCGCAAGATGATGAGCAGATACTGGGAGAACTTTTCGTCGTTTGCGCTCGACCTCGGCGGCGCAGTGATGCGACAAGGCGTCTTCATCGACAAAATGTGTAAGCTGGACTGGCTGCACAGTCCGACGGCGCGAGACACCATGCAGCGGTTGATCACAAAGTACTGGCGGTTCATGGCCATAATGAAGGCGCATCCCATGCATGTCGCCGTCCCGACACTGGACGTTGACCTGGCCTGGCACACGCACCAGCTGAGCCCGGCGGCCTACTATGCGTACACGGTTGAGAGGACAGCCAAGCTCATTGACCATGACGATAAAATTGACGAGAGCAAACTCAGCGCAGCGTTTGAGTGGACGACCAAGACGTACCAAGAGACGTTCGGCGAGATATACAGCGAATGCACTTGCTGGTACTGTGAAAGTAGGTTGTTGCCGTTGACCGTGGTGGGGTTGAAGAGACTGACTGTTCTCAGCAATACGTTCTGCGCAAATATCGTCGCTTGGCAAGCTCCTCCGCGTCTCGAGGGAAGAAAAGATGTCAGAGTCATTTCACAGCTCAGGAGCCGCGCGGCTTTGCCCCCCCGATAACTCGGCTCACATCTCAGCCCACAACGCCGTCCGGTCCCTCGAGACTGCCGAGCGGCAGAAACTGGGTAGTTATCTGCGCGCCCGCCATCAGCAGAAGCTCGAGCGCAACTACGAAAAGGCGACGAAGCGTGCCGAGAAGAAGGGACGCAAGTTGCCTCCCCGAGATCAGTACTACGACCACTGGGGATACTCTTACTACAGTATGGCCTGCCCGGACAGCCTCCCCATCAGTCCCAGACTTGTGCGACGGACGCTGATGCTGCAAAACAGTGTATTCACCGTTCATGTATCCCATGTACTTTGCTCCTGGCATGTATTACGGATGGGACCCTGCCTACGCCAATGCCGGCGCTGGTTCCTGGGGCAGCTGCGCTGCAGGAACGTGTGGCGCCGGTGGTGTGGGAGCCTGCGGAGCAGGGGCCTGCAGCGCTGCCGGAGTAAGTGCTTCATTGGGCTTTTTGCGAGCTTCATGGGCTCCAGTTCGCAGTTTGTACAAAGAGACTAACGCATATCTAGGCAGGAGCATGTGCTGCAGGCAGCTGTGGTGCCACCGGTGGTGGTTGCGGAGGAGGAGGCGGCTGCGGAGGAGGAGGCGGCGGCGGTTGTGGGGGCGGTGGTAGTAAGTCTATCTTCTTAATACCCATCTATCTGACTTTGACTGGATATTGACTTGCTCCAACTAGGTTGATAGCAGACACTGAAGGTTGCTGCCAAGAGCAGAGTCCAGAGGAAGGCGACAGTCATCTCACGCTTCACATGCTCTCAAGGGCAAGCAACGGGTCTCCGTGTCTACATCTGTGGCGCTATATGCGTCCTTTCAGTATGTCTAATAATGAGTCTTGCTATCAACCAGGAGGAGAGTTCTACTTTCATACCCGCCTATTCCTAGGTTAAGTGGTTGTGAAGCTCGTAATTCCCCCAAGTCTCACCGTGATCCTCGCTCCAGCTTCGAATTGCCCCTTCCCGAGTCGACGGGACTTTGATCAGCGTTCAACTTTTCTTATTGGGGCGTTCCAACAGTTCATGCAGCTCACATACACCAAAACAGGAAGCTATATGCAGAGGGTAAGCTTCAAATACGAGTTTTGTCATAAGGCCGGTGGGCCAAAACCTGTGTGCAAAGTAATAAGTGTACGATGTGCGTATTTCAATTAAATTCACAGATCTTTAGAGGAAGTACCATCCCATTCATGTCAGCTGTGGACGGAACGTCATCATTGATACTGGGGTTGGCGTGCTAGACCGTGGCATTGGCGCAAGCTCATGCATGCACCGAGGCAATACAGCTCCCCCAACAGCGCGTCCATAATAAAAGGTGATACATGTATATGGCTGCTGGACTTTGACGTTGTTGCCAGATGTACGTAGCAAAATCTTTGTACAGAAGAGATCCTGAGCTTGCTAAAGACTGTCGCTTGCGTTCGCAAAGCCTCAAGAGTCCAGCCCCCGCCACTCAATGTTCTTTGTCCTCCCGATATCCCCAATCCCCGTACAGACAAACCGCTGTCGTACCAGCCAGACTGTTGATCCCTAGGAAGTTTGAGAGAAGGGTGAATGCATCTACAGCAAGGCCGTGATCTCCTGTTGGCAAGATAAAGTCTAGCGGCAGCACCCCGAAATGGATGTCCTGGGCTGGAAGGCGAGTAGTACTGAGGGTCCTCTAACTAACGCGTGGCCCACCTGTAGTCCGTAGCGGTCACGTTGATAGTCAATCCTCGGCCCTGGCCTGTCTCAGATCGTCACGATCCTAGCCTAGCAGATTCAGCTGTAACGGCTTTGCGGCACAACGCGACGAAACCCACCATTTCATGAAGCCCAGCCGCGACCCCTTTTTCAGCGGAATTCTCCTGGATTGCGAAGTAATCACTGATGCAAAAGTTGCTTCACCACGGCTGCCGCTTTTCCGGCACATCAAACGTTTACCCGCTGTCGGACTTCCACAAGCGAAGAGAGATCGGCTTGTCCCATCAGCGTGTTGCCATACTCGGTGCGATCAGCATGCATGGATCGGCATTTTCCATTGCATGCAGCATTCACATGATACTAGATTAATCAAGTCACAAAAGTTCGCTCATAGAACGTGGTTCAGGTGTCATATTTTGCTGTATACTGAACAATGGAAGATCAGAGGGATTGGGAAGCATCGTCGTCTGGCGATCAGAGCCGTGAGTCCAAGTTTTTAGCCTACTGACCTTCTCTTCTCGTACTCTATGTCCGAAGCTGCACTACTAAACTCTCTTAATCATCATGGCTGATGCTATCATGCGAGTTCATGTCGGCCGCTGCTTCAAAACGATAAATAGTGGCTCAAGGCTTTGCCAGGAAATAAGGGGAGCCATCGACTATCACTTGCAACTCGCGAATAGCATTGCGGAAATTCCTTTAAACTCGAAATCTAGAACAACTCCAGATCATTTGAAGGGCGACTACTTTCAAGATGCAGCCCACAAACACCTTTGGCAGCTTCCTCGTGACTGCCTTATCCGTCTCTGTTGCGGCTGGCAGTGTCATCCAGGCCATGGCGCCAACGCAGGGCTCCTTTGAGGTGAAGCGAGCTACCAACAAAGGGTTCACTGGCCGCAACGGACCTCTTGCCTTAGCCCGAGCCTACCACAAGTACGGCGTTCCGGTATCCAAGGCGTTCCTCAAGGCCGTCGACAATGTCCACGCGACGCACAGGAAGCGCAGCAACGGAACTGCCGTAGCTACGCCTGACAAGGATGATCTGGAGTACCTCGTGCCCGTCAACATTGGTACACCAGCCCAGACCCTTAACCTAGACTTTGACACCGGGAGTTCCGATCTCTGGGTGTTCTCCGCGGAGACCGACGCCGGCAGTTTGAAGGGCCACGACCTCTACACCCCAGGCAAGAGCAGCACCGCCAAGAAGGTGGACGGAGCAACTTGGAAGATCACGTACGGCGACCAGTCGTCCTCGTCCGGCGACGTTTACACAGATACCGTCACCATCGGGGGCCTCAGTGTGCAGAATCAAGCTGTCGAGTCTGCTCAGCAGGTTTCTCAACAGTTCGCCACGGGAAATAACGACGGACTTCTCGGACCCGCTTTCAGCTCAATCAACACTGTGAAGCCCACGGCGCAAAAGACGTGGTTCGACAACATTTCTGGCAGCCTCGACTCCCCTCTATTTGTAGCAGACCTGAAGCACAACACCCCTGGAAGCTACATCTTTGGCAGCATCCCCGATGGAGCTGGAAATGTTGTCTATACTCCAGTCGACAACAGTCGGGGATTCTGGCAGTTCAGCACCAGCAGTGACATTGGCGGCAACTTCAAGGCCATTGCCGACACCGGCACCACTCTGCTCCTCGCCAGCGACGACCTCGTCGAAGCTTACTACCAAAAAGTCCCCGGGGCCACAAATGACCAGCAACAAGGCGGCTACATCTTTGACTGCAGCTCATAGTTGCCTGGCTTTTCTTTCGCCGTCGGCAGTGGCAAGATCACCGTCCCTGGCAGTCTCATCAACTACGCCACGGCAAGCGGTAGCAAGTGCTTTGGCGGCATCCAGTCCTCTGGGGGGCTCGACTTTGCCATTTTTGGTGATATCGCCCTCAAGGCAGCATATGTCGTATTTGACGGTGGCAAGAACCAGATAGGCTGGACACAGAAGAGCTAAACGCCGTCAAGCATGCACCACGGTGCAGTCTGGCTGAGGCTATGGATTAGCAAAAGAGAATGTTGTGGAAAAGGTGTGCATTTCGATCTGAAGGTTTATATACATATACAAGGCCACCAGAATGATCCTTCTTGGGTTGTTATATGTCAAACTTATAAGGAGTGTGCAAACCTTAGTTGCAGAGGACAGCCAGGGATAGATAGGGTACAAGCACTCTCCAAGGTTCAAAAAGAGACTTTTCTTATAAGAGTAGTTGGGGATTCCCTTAAAACCTCGCCCCTTGCTTCTCACTTGACAGTCGTTACAGTATCTGACTTCCGTAGGCACAACTGGTCAACCGTGGAGTATCGAGCAACAGAAGAGCTGAGCTATTTAAAGTCCAGTGCAAGCGGCGACTGATGGTCGGTGCAGCGGCGCAGCGCTGACAGCTAACCAGAAGCAGCTGCAGGGAGGGGCGAGCCTCCCTTGATTGGTCATGTCTCGAGTGTCGTCATTGCCTCTGTCGATCCCTTGTACCCCACCATCGTGCCAGCTTCCATGAGCTTCCCGACCAGACTTTGACTTTTCATCTACACCGCACCGGCAACCTAACAGAGAAGAACAACCACCTGCGCCAATCAATCACCATGGGCGTTACCAAGACTACGCTTACCGAAGGCAGCGGTGCCCAGCCCGTGGCTGGCGACACCGTGACCATTGAGTACACCGGGTGGCTCAAGGACGGCTCCCAGCCCAACAGCAAGGGCAAGCAGTACGTGGAGCTCCTTTGAGAGACGGGAGGGAGCGCGCGCTAATCTCAACGCTTCCACCGCTGTTAGGTTCGACTCCGCCGTCGGCCGAGGCGACTTTGTCGTCAAGATTGGCGTCGGCCAGGTCATCAAAGGTACGAGTCGCTGACGGGATTGTGGCGTCGCCTCGCTCACGTCTCTCCAGGATGGGACGACGGCGTTACCCAGATGAGGGTCGGCGAGAAGGCCACCCTGAACATCACCAGCGACTTTGGCTACGGTGCCCGGTAAGACGCATTGCACAGTGAGAAGCAAACCGAAGAAAGGCTGGCTGACTCATGATTGCAGCGGCTTCCCTGGCCACATCCCGCCCAACTCCGATTTGATCTTGTAAGCGACCTAGCAGAGGCACGGAACCAGCAAGTCTAACATTCACATAGCGATGTCGAGCTGAAGAACGCCAAGAAATAATACGTGCATCGTCGCACAAACTGTTGGACTGTCGCATGTGCTGGAGCCGCAATTAACGTTTGCACCAGAATGCGGGTGGCTACCGAACAAGGCGGGGGAAGACATTGCTTCTTAGAAATAAAACGATTTCCCTTCTCAGTTGCTGCTGTCGTAGAGGCTGCGCCCATGACGTTGTAGGATTGCCCCATTGCCATGGCATACTCGGGTTCGTCGGGGATCGAAGTGACAACCGGCGTTGGCACCAGCAGATGGGCTAGGGAGCAACTCTCAATCTTACCATCGTTACTCCGTGTACACATACAGGCTCGGGGTCAGCGCACGGTCGCGATATCCTCTGCTGTCTTGCCGCAAGAATTCCATGCAACTCCAGCAGGAAGGTATTGCTGAATATATTCGATGGGGTCCTGACATTGACAGTTGGTAGAATGGGTTGAATCTACCTAGCAAGCTGCCTAATGAGTAATCCCATCTAGGCCTTTCCCAACTGCCAAACCCTTTCTCGCCCATCTCTTTTCCCGATCTTCAAAGATTGGTGCGAGTCATAGCATAGCGATCTTTAAAAGGGGCCGGCATACTTCTCCTCCGTCTTCCCCCTGATCCAGTTCCCAATGTTTCCAACCTGATTGACATCCGCGTTCTCGGCGTCAGCCCACGCCGCCGTAAGCTTCCCCCTTGCCTCCTGAATAGCCTGGTTGATTTCCTCGGCAAATGCCGGCGAAAATGCCCTCGAGAATCTCCATTTCGCAGTGTCCAAGGATTCACGGGCCAGTGGCACACGGTGTTCGTTATCCCGCACGAGTCGGTCGATGAGATCGCTGCCTTCCTGGTCCTGTTCCCTTGCGACGTAGGTGTCTCGGAGTCGGTTGATCAACGAGTATCGGTTGTACATGGCGTTTCCGTCTCGAAGAGCCCGGACGCCAGCCCTGTAGTCGTCCCTGTTGAGGATGCGCTGCGCGTCGACGGTCTTTGGGTCGATGCCTCGGGAAAGCAGGCATTCGTCGGTGCTGTCAAAATGCTCTCCGTTTCTCGCTTCCTTGTAGTATTGGCGGAAACAGTATGCCATCGTGCCAGTGCATTCTTCCGACAGGATCGGAGGCCGGGCTTGCAAAGTAGGCGCGTCGTCGTGCTCATAGCAATTCCAAAAGTTGGTCGGGATCTCCTTGAAGGGCTTCGTGTCGCGCGCGGCATGCTGCTGCTGAGGTGCTGCAAGAGCAAACCCCGCGAGGAAGGGAAGTGCGATATAGAGCTTCATGATGAATGCAGAAGATGAGGCGTGTCAGATTGACAGTACGGTGAAATTTGAGACTTAAATTAAGAGATGTTGTAAAAAGGTTTAGCTTGTATGTTCGGAAAATCGCCGTCTTTATATATCAGTGCTGGGCTACGAAGTACTTGCTTATCGTTAATACAATGTTCCTTGCAAGCTTAATACTACGGGACTCTACGAGTAGAGTACATACTCCGTACTTCGTGCCATTCGAGTATGCCTATCCGTAATTCTCCTAAAACTCTATAGTACTGATCCTTCTTACGGAGCAGCTTAATGCATCGGAGGGTTAGTGGAGGAGGGAGCCGAATTGGTGGAGACAAGAATGGCACCAAGTGGTGTCATGGTGTCATATTCCTTCAGATTACGGATGCTAACATGGGGCGGTTCCGTTGCTTCGCGCCCTTGGCAGCCTTGTTGAATAATCTTTCGGCCGGCGGCGGGAAGCGTGCCGCGGCAATTTGACCCTCTTCTCTTCTTGCCAACGATTCAAGACAGCTCAATGCATAATTTTAACCTGATGACAAGATTAGGCTTGCTGCAATTCTAACCCTGTAAATCGCGCGCATGATGAGCTGCGATGCCCTCGCCGAGCAATCAACATGCAGCCTCACGCTCTTCACGATCCTAACATCCACCCCCGAGCCTCGGCAAGTATTCCAGCGGTGCCGACAAGCTCGCCGTGCCTTCCATAAGTGCAACCAATGACCCGTGGGTCCATGCAATCTTTAAGCTTTCTCCGGCGTACCTCCGGAGGAGTTTGTGATCGTGACCACCAGGGACGAGGCTGTACATTGCCACACCATTACCTTCGTTTCCCTCTGCGCAGTGGCATACGAAGTACATAAAGGGCAGTAAGGCATGTGTACTACCTGTACACAGTCAAAGACTCTCAAGCGCCGTTTATTCAAGTCTAGCTGCCTCATTTATGCGTGTGCAAAACACTGTAGTTGGCCCCCCTACCGTGTAGTTGAATACATTACAGTGACCAGTTTGGGCTGCATGATACGCGCTGCAAAGTGCCATCGATGATGGACGGTACCCTCTTTCACCAACAAGTTCACCATACCACTCCTTCAGGTGTCCTACTGATCCTTCCATGTCGTCATCGCCATCCTGCTCCCCGTCGCTATCGTCCATCTCTGGTCGAGGTTGGGGACCGCCAATCATCTAGCTCTTCCAAGGGTGCCATGACTCTAACCACCCGCAAGGCTCTCTCCGGACGAAGCGACGAATAGAAAGCGTGAGACTAGTCGAAAACACTGGCCCATCGCCGCAAGCAATCATGAAGATGACCGACATTCCTCCCACTAAGGATTGTGGGGTATTATAATTTCACCGCGACTGTTCATCTTATGCCTCTGGCTATCCGTGCTACGGAAGTGGACCATTGTGGCGCGGTTAATTACTGTAAAGCCTCGACAGGAGGAATGATCAATTTGCACAGGAGTCTACCCATCAACCCGCGCGCATGGCATAAAGAAGAGCCACCTATTCCTAGGGTAACTCGGTATGAGGCTTGTAACCCTCCAAAGTCTCGCCGTGGTCCTCGCCGCGAGCCGTTTGTATCATTATGTAGTAGAGGTAGACCCCCACGAGCATCCCAGTAGATTCTGAAAGTGCTTATCCCTGGCCCTGCGCGAGCCCGCCCCGCTTTCTCTTGTTACCGCGGGATACCTGAGCCTCGCATTCTTTTTTAAGTCACCAAGTTCGAATTACAAGATAGGGGTTAACTCAATAAAATATCGCTTCTGTCTACTCGTACTTTCTGTGCAGTAGGACCTTCTTCATGTGCGAATACGAATACTGAATAGTTACAGTTTTACGAAGTCGATGGAGAACGGCCTGGAGGAATACGATACGGGGAATCATCCGTTCGGCTCGGAGTCTGCTGATGCGAGTTACCCAACGTGAACGAGTAAGAGTGCATTCTTACTTTTGATCAAGATTCCGTCTTGTCTTGTGAGAAGCGGCCGAGACGTCTATGGTGTCGTGTCCCAACGAAGTTGCCAAATTGTCAAGGTCGTCGGGGTCCTACCAGACAAGCTCGGCGAAGTACACTGAGAATATGTACTTCGTACACGGACATGATGGCGCGCAGAAATCAGCACACACAAAATTGGTCTTTGATGGAGGGCCTCGCGGGGGTTGTTGTGGCCTTTGTCACGAGTTCGTGGCTCCTCAGGCCACTCACTCCTACGAGTAATATACGTAGGTACTTCGTTCTTCGTACTTTGCCACGAATGCCGCCCACAGACACCGACTGGACTGGCGATGGTATCTATTAGTCTTGATCGTGCGCGGGCAAGGATGGTCAGGCGCTTGATTGCTTGTTAATGGCCTGGCATCTCTCTGGTCGAAAAAGGGTGACCCTCATGCTATGGAGCCCTTAGCTGTGATCGGTGCTTCGCAAAACCTCCCTCCACTCTTCCAGTAGCTGGATGGTGCTTGAGCACTTGTCCCTGATGGCCTTTTCGCAGTCGCTCCCCAGCACGAAGCGCACCGGAAGACTTTTGCCTGCGCCTACGCCCGTTCCCGTCAACACATCCACGACAACGTTGCAGCCCTTCTTGACGTCTCCGGGCTGGTTGCCGTCCGTGGCCTTGAGAGCCCGCCTCGTCTGGCCAGAAGGCGTCTCTGCATCCTCGTACGCATCGATGCGCTTCTGCCCCTGCACCATGGCGCCCGGGTTGAGGAACGATGTGCGGAAGTACCCCGGCTCGATGCTCGTGCAGTTGATCTTGAACGGCGAGAGCTCGGCTCGTAGCGACTCTGCAATGGACGAGGCGCAGGACTTGGTCATTGCATAGACCGCGAAGCTGGCGCCGCCTCTCCAGCTGCCGAGGCTTCCGAACGTGACAACCGTTGCGCGGATGCCGTTGGATGCCACGGGCTGAGATCGCAGCCAAGGCAAGAAGGCTCGGATTGTGTTCATGGTGCCAAAGACATTGGTGTTGAAGCAGTCGTACACCTCCTGTGGTGTCACCTCCTCCACTGCCCCCTCGAGGATGAATCCGGCGGCGTTGATGAGATAGTCGACGCGCCCATGCTTTTCGAAGACCTCCTTGGCGATGGCGTCGATGGCATCGAGCGGGGCCGTTACATCAAAGGCCATGACGTGAGCGCCGGCGTCCGCAAGGTCCTGGATGCGCTCGGGCTTGCGGGCAGTGGCAATGACAGTGTGTCCGCGCCGGAGGGCATTGAGGGCGATTTCGTGGCCGAAGCCACTTGACGCAGCGGTAATGAACCAGACCGGTGTCTTGTTTCCCATGGTGGTCCTGCGAAAGCGATCTTCTGAGTTGACTGGACTTGGTAATGTCTGACAATAAGATTCTGCAGGTTGACAAGTTGGAACGTGATTTTGATGCTTCCGTGTAGCGAGTTCAGGAGCGATACTTATACGTCACAACAGCTCAAGTTGGTGCACTCAACATCTGTGTCTCACGCAATTAAGGCATCATACGCCATTAAATCCGGGTCCTGCAACTACGTTTCGAGAATCGAAGCTTTCCGCCTCATCCAGCCATCATGCCGCAGCCATTGCATCGGACATAAGAACGAACCGCTTCGATGGTGTCACCAGGTTCCACAAGCTGGGCGCCAAAGCGGGGACTAGAGTCAGCACCGATGCGCGACACAGCACGGGAAGCTTATCGCCGCAACGAGCTTCATGTTTTCGGCGTTAGATGACGCCAGCTTTCGGACTTGAGTTTTGACTGAAAACGCGCGACATAAAGACGGTTGATGATCATTTTGCTCTACAAGGCGCGGACAAACTCTGTACTGCCTTTTGACTTGGAGCCTGCGAGTGCAAGCCGAACCTGACAATGGAGCCCACTCAGCAACCGCAACGTGCATTTCCAACACTCGCCGGAAAGGTCGCCATAGTTACTGGAGCCTCGCGCGGGCTTGGTCGGGGCATTGCGCTCGAACTAGCCCGACGAGGTGCCAAGGTGAGTCTACGTCTACTCTCAGCCAAGATGATACATGGGTCAACGGTGTTGCAGATATCAGCCACCTACGTTTCCCCCAGCAGCGAGAAAGCGGTGAACGAGCTCGTCGAGCAAATCCACAGCTTCGAGAGCTCGTCCAAATGCATCGGTGTGCGGGCGGATTTGCATGACCCCAGTAGTGCGGCGGAGATTGTAAAGCAGACCGTCGCCGCATTTGGGCCTCACATCGACATCCTCGTGAACAACGCTGGAGTTGAGGTCGTTAAGCCTCTGTGCGACATCGCCCTGGCCGACTTCAACAAGGTCTACCAAGTCAATGTCCTTGCCCCGCTGCTGATGCTCCAGGCGGTCAAGCCTCACCTCCGATCGCCAGGCAGAGTCATAAACATTGGCTCTGTCGCGGCACGATACGGCTTCAAACAGCTGTCGCTGTACTGCTCCTCGAAAGCGGCCCTCGAGGGCCTGACAAGGTGCTGGGCAGCTGAGCTCGGAGCGGATGGGCATAGCGTTAACGCCATCAACCCTGGCCCTGTCCAGAGTGATATGCTACAGAATATCCCACGGGACATTATTGCCATGCAAACAGAAAACACGCCGTTGCAGAGCAGGCTGGGGACGTTCGATGACATTGCCCAAATCGCGGCGTGGCTGGCAAGCGAAGAGAGTCGGTGGGTGACGGGCCAGGTGATATCTGCGAGTGGCGGATGGACAATGTATTAGGCCTGAGCGGCAAATATCACACACGTCGGTACTCTAGCGAGCTGGATAAATGCTGTCTTGGAGAATACATGGAACTCAATTTGCAGCCTCCGCTTCCTTTGCCTTGATGTAAACCTCCATGAAATCGTGGGCATGTAGCGCACCATGGCGAGCGAAGGCCTCCTGACTGTTCATCCTCTTTCTCTTTCTCTGCGTCGGCTCGATTGGTGGGGGGGAGGAGAGGCAGGGCGAACGCATAGCGGTCATGTCGTCGTCGTCGTGAGGGGTAGGAGGGGGGATGGGGTGGTGTCTGTCATTTCGTCGTCCTCGCTGTCCTCCTCAACTCCATCGTAATCGTAGTCCTCGTCCTCGTCATCGGGGGAGCCGGCGCGGGGGGGGGGGGTTCG